>ML739343.1:0-21917 GCA_009193565.1 Aspergillus coremiiformis
GGGGGGGAAAATAAGTAATTCTTAATCAGCATGTGGTGTGACCGTTCAACTGACTCTAGGAGGTTGCCTGCTCTTGTCAGCATGTTTAGTAGTTACTAGATAGTAGTAATTGTCTATGCTGCCCTACTAATCATCCACTATCTCGATTGTTCTATTGAAATGTACTCCGTAGTCTAGGACAGCCATGCTCTCTTGCAGTAGTATTTTGTGTGACCTGTCATGCCACGTTAGAAGGGAAGTGAGGCAGCTACTGAGGGATTTTTGCGATTTTCTTGGTGATGATTTTTGATTGATCGATGGATGTCAGTTAGTACGAATAGGGTCTTCTTTCTTTCTTTCAGTAAATCTTGGACTAAAGTGGAAGGGAAGAAAAAGAAAAATGGATCCTGGAGGTTCTGAACTTATGCCGGTATGCATGTCACTTATGCGTGGCTTTGTTTATAGAGGTGGGGGGAAGTCTATCATTGATTTTCGAAATCGACCATACTAATTATACTAGTATAGACATCTGGTAGGTCAACAACTGAAAACTTCACGATAAATGATAACTTGAACCCAGCATGATGTATGTACAGAGTCGTACATACTATACCTAGTCTTCCAGAAAGCTGGCTACGTTGGAACAATCCTAAATCCAGTCCATGCGCGGGTGCCGCAAGGAAACGCAAAAAAAAAAAAAGAAAAAAAATCAAAAAATCAAAAAATCAAGTTCTGTTTAGATCGATAAATACTAGTTAGTAGATACTCCGTACGCGATAATAGTATTTATCAGTGCTCTACGGAGTACGCCGTAGGTGCCTGAGAAATCAATCTCAGGCATCGGATGCCATGAAGACGACACTGAGAACTGTCTACTACTTGGAAGACAAATTACTCTGATCGGTGATATCAACTCAATTGATTCTGGCTGAAAAGCCGACTAATGGCTGGATTCAGACACACACATGAAACCCCATCCCTGCAACCCCGAGTTCTTTCTAGTGTATGACCTTATCACAGCTGCGGAGGTGATGCATTTATTTCTACCGGGGGAATCGGTCAGCCACATAACTCTTGGTTAGGATAAGCCATGCATATCAAACACTTACGGGGCACTGGCACTGGCCGGCAGGGCACTGGCAGGAGGCGCCGCAGCTGCAACCGTGATCGGAACCTATAAGGGCGGACGATCAGCAACTACCCCTCCCTGTGCAAACATGATTCATGTAGAAATGAGATGGTAGGTTGAATCTTCGTATTTCCAGTGAGAGAAGTAGGAACTGAAACTTGAATGGAAGAGATGGAGAGAAGGAGAGATTAGACGATAAACATGTAATCCCCGCCATTAGTACCCCACCAATAAACATAACAACAGAGAAAGAGACAACTATACTGACCCATGATGAATTTGAGAGATGTGTTTGGATTGTAGAATCTTAGAAAAAAAAAATAATATAAGTTGGTTGTTTCTGATGTTTCCACGTTAAGAGGATTTGAAAGAGATCGAGAGACGTGTTGTGAAAACAAGGCGGGGTCGCATTTTTATAGGTGAAAAAAGGCCCAAAGGGGTATTTATAGCGGCGGCTGCGATTTGGTTGAATCAGTGACTCCATTCAATCGCCCCATCGAACCATTCAATGAATCAATGGTAGTGTGCTTGTACTTGGCACTGGTTGAGCACATTTCTGCATGCCAATTTATCTCGCCCGTTTAACTGACTATGCGAGTCAGTCGACCGAGGTATATACGAGATGGCCTAACCTTGAAAAGGGTCTTTGTTACTGGAATCGGGAAGATACAAATCCGATGATCATTGATAACTTAGTCCTGAATCATTGCTGAAACCAATGCGGGATAACGAAAATCTATACGGAGTATCAGGACCTCAAACAAGACCAATGTATTCTCTACGGAGTACTCCGTACAACTCAACATATCACGGCCACTCACTAATCTCCACCATACAGCATGACAAGGCGATCCATCGCATCCCTTGCTTGTGTGGAGAAGCAACGTAAGAGGTGTTAGATACTAGAGACAGACACTTCAATACTTAATTTATGTCACTGTGTTGGGTATAGGGCGATCACAGGAAGCCTTTCTTCTTCATATCATCCTCTGCGAAGTCCCCCCTCCCCCCAAATAGGACAGCACTTCGTCGCCGCCTCGAACCAAGGCCTTCCGGCACTGGCAGGCGGCTGATATGCGGATGGCGGTCTGGGCCCTGGCTTCTTACCTTACCGGTGTACTCCGTACCAGAGGAAAATATATCCATGGTTTTGCGAGTCCGTTATCACTGTGGGGATGTTGACTTTGCCAGACTCCATATCTCTAAGCTATCAGATGGCATTGGATCAGCAGTTGATACCACGGCTAGAGTCTGGTTTGAAAATGTATTTGGAGAAGAAGCAGATACCAAAATGCATAATGAGTTATTCTACTGAAATCTTTTTTTTTTCCAAAGCATGAATTGAATAATATTTGTATCTACTACTATTCGATTGTGAATTTGGACTCTGGAGAGTGACTAAAGGACCAAAGAGTAATTCAATCCGCTATGACCGCCTACCCAAAGAAGATCGTCTGGTAGGCAAAAAAAGTAGAAAGTAAAAAAAAAGTTCCCCGGCACAAATTACGCAACGTATGGTCTTTGCATTGAGTCGCGTTCCTCATTTCTGTTCTTTATATTTGCAGATACGCCCTCCGTTGCACAGGGTTCTTTCACCATGCCACCAGTATTCCATTTCCGTGGAAATGATCGGCGGTCACAGAATCACCACCCCAGGCCTGAGTTCACATTTCGCTATACGCGACCCCCAACATCCGAGCGGCCGCTGCTGAGAACCAAAAGAGAAACCACCCCTGAACTACTGGTTGCATCTGGCGATGGTGATGAAAAGCCTGCGTTGAAATTTGCGCCTCTGGAGAGTCTCAGTGATAGCGAAGAAGCGGACATGGACGTGTCCTCTGATGAGAATGACGAGTCGCGTCCTCGCAAGAAACGCGTCCTCGAGTCGAACACCGTTGCCTCAGTGCCCACTCCACCCCCCGCTCCAAAATGGTCCAATCCAGACCCTTACACAGTTCTACCACCGCCAGATGAGAGCCAGTCGAAGAAAGTGGACGTGGTCAAGCTGATTCGTAAGGCACGGATAGCTGCCAGTGCGCAGCCTGTCAAAACAGATGCAGTAGCGGACAACGAAGATTTTATTTCATTCGGTGACTTGGTAGATGAGGAAGAACGCAACCACCAGCCTCCACAGGACGCGCCCGTAGGACCAAGAAGCCACTTGCAGGGAAGAGATTCCGCAGTAGGAAACCGAAAGAGAACGCATGACGATGAATTAAAGGGTCTCTCTAAGAAGACGGGCAAGCCTTTGAATAAGTTTTATGCGGATGGCTCAATCATTGATGAATGGAGAGTGCGCCCATCTGAGACAGGCACGCCATGGGTTAACCATATGCCGTCTACATTGCACTTAGGAACAAGGTCGGTTCCTTTCAGGATACTACACTTCGAACGAGCTATTTTTGTCTAACCACCTAGCGTAGATTGCACAACGAGATCCTGTCTTTCTATCATTGGGTGAAACCGGTGCAATACGAACAAATTGTTCGAGCGGACTTGATTGAGAGACTCCAATCTGCGTTCCAAAGCAGATACTATGGCGTGCAACTTCGTCCGTTCGGATCGTTCGCATCGGGACTGTATCTCCCAACTGCAGATATTGACCTGGTCCTTCTCTCGTCCAACTTCATGCGCCATGGTATTAAGACTTTTGGTGAACGAAAGGGGCAGATCTATGCTTTTTCTGCATACCTCAAGAATACAGATCTCCCTGTGCCCGGATCAATAGAAACCATCGCACACGCTCGAGTTCCAATCCTGAAGTTTGTGGATAAGATGACTGGCCTGAGAGTGGACTTGTCCTTTGACAACGATAGCGGATTAGTCGCCAATACCACCTTCCAGCAATGGAAGTCTGAATATCCCACAATGCCTGTTCTCGTTTCGGTGATCAAACAATTCTTGTTGCTCCGAGGCCTGAACGAAGTCCCATGTGGTGGCTTGGGAGGATTCTCCATTACCTGTCTTGTTACAAGCCTTCTACAGCACCTTCCGCATGGTGTTGCGTCGCAAAACCTCGGCGGTATTCTCATGGATTTCTTCGAATTCTATGGGCACCATTTCGAGTATGAAACCGTTGGGATACGGATGAATCCACCAGGCTATTTCAACAAGGTAAAAAAACGCTACAAGTGTCCAATGCCAAGTACGATAAATGGCTGACTCTGTGACAGAGAGTGTACAAAGTCTTCAGAGACAACAAGGATTCCCGCCTCTCTATCGAGGATCCAAATAACCCTGACAACGATGTTTCTGGAGGAACTCGCGAGGTTGCCTTGATCTTCAGATCATTCAGGGACGCATATCACCTTCTGAAAGATCGCATGATTTCTACAGGGATGGCAGGGAACTATCAAAGCAGCATTCTGGAATCTATCATTGCTGCGAACTATGATGAATACACCGAGCAACGGTGGCAACTACGTCAAGTCTTCCAGACACATCCCAGATTTGCTCGGTATCAACGGCCACCCACACCTCCTCCACCTCCTCAAAGCCCTCCACCCGTTGATTCGGCTCCCCCTCCCTTGCCTCCTAACTCCCCACCTCCCTCTCAGGAGCCCAAGGAGAAGTTGACCAAGTTGCAAAGGAAACAACAAGCCTCGCGTGAACGTGCCGCTCGTCTGAAGCGACTCCGGCCTGACTTACCTTCCGTCCCAGATTCCATCACCAATGAGCAAGCTTTAAGCCTTGCAGGCTATAAAAGCCAGTCTGACATGGATCGAGATCTTGCTAACCGTGAGAAAGAAATGAAAGCAGTAGACCAAGACTAATGGCATCTGCAGGATGTCGGGTTATGTACAGACTTTCTTCTCTAAGCACAAGTTTCTCATGTACATCTTCTATTCTATCCCCATAGGATCATTCTCCGTTTCCCTTTTATCATGCACTTTGCGTTTTTTAAACGTCAGATACCCATACCATGAGCGTGCCAGATTTGCTGGACGGACTGTCTTTGAAACCATTATCGACACTAAGCCTCTGTGGCATTGCATGATCGGTCCCCGGTTTCCTAACTTTTCATAGTCATGACAACGACGACGACGACGAACAGATCCCCTGGATTTGGTTTCTTGCGAAATGGCCGGTTGGTTATCTCTCCTATCCATTACCAGCGGCGTCCTTCACTCACCACGCAGCCTTTTCCAAACCTTCGCTTACTGTCTCACAGGTTCTTTTGCGCTAGACAGCCGTGTCACTCATAGCGAGTGCATTGGATCCAGGTAAACTAAACCAGAAGACCAGGCTTGCTCATTCCTGCTTTGGCAGACGCTAGTTGAAGACAGACACAGAAACAGAAATTGATAGTAAAATCAATCGAATTTGGTACAGTGGTGGCAGCTTCCGCCGTCACTGTTTTTATTCTGCAGCAAATATTCCTTTTCCACATCCTTCTCATCGAGGAAACGCTATATGCGATTGCTTGAAGAGGATGGGTTGGGTTCGGTATTTCTAACAATCTTCAAAGGTATGTATCCAGGCTGATGTTGAAACTCCACTCGATCGTTCCAGAGAACAATATAAAGTATCTAGTGATCCTTTAGAGCTTAGGGAACAGATGACTCGCGTCCGAGGTCTATTCATATGTCTCTTTTTAAAATGGTGCACTCCTAAAAACCACTCAATCGTAAAAATGATCCTTTCCCACGGGATACCACAAAAAGCCACCTTCCTGGGTCTATGTGAAGTTATAACATATCCATCGGATCGTATCTGGTATTTACAACGTAACATCCGAAAGTGTCGTATCAGTGGGTATCTTCGTATCTACAGCATCCAACGGAGGCGTAATCATAGGCTGTTCACTGGCGGTCGCAACATCCACCTCCTGCACAGCAGGAGCAGATCCAGCCCCTTGCCGTTTCAAAGCGAGATGCTCAGCGGACAGGGTATTGACGAAATCCGTCCCCGGACTCGGCCAGACATAGTCCACCCATTCGGAACCGAGAATCGCCTGGATCTGCCGAGCAAGAGATAAAATGCGGCGACGCCGGGAGTGCGACCATGCGCGGTCGGTGATGATCCCTTCCGAGGGGGTGAGAATGGCTGGGGCATGGAGCGCTGGGGGAGTGAGGGTGTTGGTAGCACCGGTGATTTCCTCGTCGTCTTTGTTCTCCAAGCCCTCGATGATACTGTGCCAGACTCGGAGCGCTTCGTTCAGCTCGTCGAGATTGCTCACCCCCATGACGCTGACACCGAGTCGCTCTCCGGTTCCCATGTTCACGACTGAGAGGAAGCCGGGGTCTGCGTCCGCGGATCGAGCAAGAGGCGGGCCTAACGCGCCCACTTTCGCGCCCTCGTGCAGCCATGATTCCAGCGCGAACCGGATGGCAATCACCTCGATCTTCTCGCCCTGCGTGTCGGCCCATTCGGCAGCGCGGTGCGTTGCGCTTCGTAACCCGTCCGGCGCCGGGTGGAAGTCGCCCATGCTGCCAATTGGGACCCCCGAGCGGCGCAGCAGACCCATTCCCAGGGGCGAAGCGTTGGGGATTACGTCGACGCCGGCGGCTACGAGGCGGGGGAGCGCCTCGGTGAGCAGACGGGTGTTCTGGAGGGTGAAATTGGCATAGGACATGACGACGTCGAGCGGTTCGCCCGTCTCGCGCAGAACCATTTCTGCTAGCTCGCTTAGCACATCAACCGGGTACCCTGAGATTCCCACGTAGTGAACTGTGCCGTCTGTATCGCGGATGCGGCGCAGTTCCCGGACGGCCTTCAGGACCTCTTGGGGAGAGACAAATTCGACATCGTGGCAATAGACCACATCGATGTAATCGGTGTGGAGACGACGGAGACTGCGTTGGACGCTGTGGCGCACCCATTCTGGGGAGTAATCGAAGGAGGAGGATGCGACTCGGCCGACCTTCGTGAGCAAGCGGTATGTGTGGCGGGGGAAGTTGGACTGGACGAAATCGGTGGCCAACGCTCGACCGAGGAGTTCTTCTGCGGGGCCGTAGTAAGGCGATGTGTCGAAGGCGCGGACTCCGCTAGCGAAGGCACGATGGACTAGTTCGGTGGTCGGGAGGGCGTAGGGATCTGGATTGTACTGTGAGTTGAATGTCGCAGTGCCCATAATCAATGGCGGCAGATTCGCCGATAGCGGGATTGAGGGGCGACCCATTGAGATCAACAAGGGACTCGAACGGAGACGAGGAGTGAAATGAACAGGATGTGAGAGGTGGAAGAGAAGGACAATGGACGTGTTGATAAGCGATCGGAAATCTCGACAGTGGCCGGAGTTTTGGAATTTTCACTCGCCTAATTCCTGAGTACCTCCGCTCCAGTCACTTGCGAAGATTCTCTGGTATGAAAGATTCCACCGTTTATGTAGCAGATGTTCTACATGGATTCTTCAATAAATGGCGGTTGCATTTACACATGGGTACTTAATACTACATAAACAGCGCTATCTCAAGAACACAAGAGTGGAGTAGAGGTCATATCAAAGACGCACAATGTAGAGGATATAGAAAACGACGGGCATTGGAGAGCACAGAAACGGCAGTCCATCCGTAATCTCAGTATACACACAAGAAGATAATCCGGATGAGATCGGCCGGGATGCGAAGTCAGCCACCTCCGATTCCGACATAAATGTCTTTCTCCATTGCCACCTAACGTGAAGGGTAAAAAGCAAGGAAATGAGAAGACGACAAATCTAAAATTCTCTCCAACCCATGTGTTGGAATCACCAAAACGCCATGCTATGCTGCAAAAACCGAGAGGGGATATGTAATAAGTTCGACGGGCGGTTTATCGGGTTCTTTCTGTCTCTCGTATATGCTCGATGCGGTCGCCTCGACCGGACGGCGTTCACTGAAATCGGCCCGAGATCGGAAGGCGTAAAAAAAAAAAAAAAAAAAAAGCAGTCGTAGAGTATTCCATCACGACAAGTTTTCAGGCGCCACGGAAGTCGCAGGTCAACTCTTAATCCTTGTAAAGTTTGGGTCTCCAGCCTTCACGTAATTCCTTTTCTTCGGCAGCCTTCCGTTCGGCCTGGCGGATTTCCATTTCTATCCGTTCCCTGGCGCGGAGAATCTTGCTCTGAAGATAAAAACTGCCTCCCTTCTGCGGATCGTTCAGATCGAACAGCTTCTTGAATCGTTCTAACACTTGTTCCAAATTGGTCTCACTCCCCTGGGGAGGCTTGACATTGAGGATCTTGCAAGCTTCATCAAGGGTCAATCCGGACGACGAAAAGCCATTTCCGCCCTTGCCCTTGACTGCCTGGTACTTGCCGGCTGCGGAAGCCTGCTTGTAGGCCTCTGCGAAGGCTCGACCGAAGACGCGGGCGCCGGTGACAACGACTTGGGAAACGAGACGGTGGGCCTGTTGAAGAAAAAATCAATCCGGTTAATACACTGGAATCTGCGGGCTTGACGGGAGAGGCAAATCGTAGTAGAACATGTCAGCAGCTTACCATATTGGCTGAAATTCAAGTAGACCCAGCAAATGCACGAGGTATGCAAGAGTAAGGAGACGCGACAAGATGCGAGTGTGCGATCACGATTAACTATTAATAAATGGGGGACCGGCGAAAGTTGCGTTTCTCTCAAAAAAAGAAAGTTAAAAGGGAAGTTCCCAAGTTGTTTGAAGTCGCAACGGCAAGAAAAATTTCGGTGGCGGTATTGACCTCGTATGTATTTTTATACCAGACATCGCCATCAAGATTGGGGACCAATTAAATGATTGTATTTTTACTTGCAGCTGTACGTATGATTGTTCAGTACAGTACGGAGTACTCCGTACATAGAGCATTATTTCTAGAACTATTCTGGGTATACTGGGGTTTATTTTTAAAAGTTCATGGGAATTCATTCAGGAATATTGATAATTTTTTTTTTTTTTTTTCTCCTTTTTGGAACAACTCCTAATATTGAGTTAAAAGAATGACTTATTCCCATTGTCACATGTCCCGAAAAGCTTCAATTCTCCTCCGCGGATCTTTTTTGCTTTCTATGTTTGCCCTCTCCCGGGTTTTGATCCCCAAACCCTTTTCTTCTTCCTTTTCTCTTCCCTTTCCTCTTCACTTCTCCCTTCTGGTCTGCGTGCTCACCCGCCCGCAATGAGCCAACGGCTTGCATATGACGTCTCTGTTGGATGGCAGCTCTCGGTATGACAATCCCCTCCCCTTCTCCCCCCTCCCCAGAGCTTTATCCAACTTGAACTTCTTCCCCCCCCCCACATTCTTTCTCCGCATGCGGAAGGGAAGTATTCTCCAGAGGACGTACTTCGGTATGGGCATGGGCATGGGTATGGGTATGGATGCTGATGGCATGGCAGACGATATTCCGTGGATAGATTCCATGGCCCCATCAGGTTCCACGCAGGACCATGCTGATTCTCAGCCCCCGACGGTCGCTGCTTTCTCGCCTACCACCATTTCTGGCTCATCTCTGGCATCCCGCCAGCGTTCTAGCATCATTGTCCATCGCAAATCTCCTCTCCTAGTCGCTACTCCTCCGCCGATCACTCGGGCGCTGGCCTATTCCCACCCCTTTATCTTACCATTAAACAAGCTAGTGGGCTTGTTGACCTGGACCACCGACGACGCATGGCAAAGTTTCCTCCTGGTGTCGATTTTCTGGACTATTGTCCTATATGGCGATGCCATTATTCTTTGGGCCGGTCCACCCCTCGTGGTGATCGGTCTCATTGTAGGCATGTACTGGAGACGCTACTCCCCCTTATCGACGAGATCGATCTCCGGGGAGAAACCAGGCCATCATAGAGTGCCGTCGGAGAGCTCCATGCGCCATCATGACAGCTTAGATGAGATCGTTGAAACAATGAGGACGTTCACGACTCGCTGCAATATTTTACTAGAACCATTCCTGGAACTTACGGATTTTTTGTCGACCCAAAGGACGGCTACTTCCGCCACCACCAGACCAGCTCTCACTACACTCTTTTTCCGAATCCTCTTTGTAACACCTCTCTGGATTGCCTTGACTCTACCCCCCTTGCACCTCATCACCACACGTCGTGTTATCTTGATCATTGGCACCATTATCCTCACCTATCACTCCCGACCAGCGAGAGTGTCCCGCGTCATCCTGTGGCGATCACTGACTGTCCGTCGGATTTGCTCATTGATCACGGGTCTATCATTTTCGGTGAACGTTGATAAGACACTCTCGGCTCGGACGCAAAGCCACGGCCATGCTGCCAGTATCGCCACCCGCCGGCGGGGAGACTCCTCCGGTGTCCGTTTTACCTTCATTTTGTATGAGAATCAACGTCGCTGGCTTGGAATTGGCTGGACATTTTCGCTGTTCCCGTCCGAACGTGCTTCCTGGACCGACGAACACCTCAACCATGTGCCATCAAAAGATGAATTTGAGCTACCCGAAGTACAAAGCGGAAATGCCAAGTGGCGCTGGGTGGAGGGCAGTGAGTGGCGTATCGACGGTGCCGACGATGCCAGTTGGAAAGCAGATACCAAAGCCACCGATGGCGGTGGTTGGATCTACTACGACAATAAGGTAGGCATTTCGTACCGAATTGGTAGACTTGTTTTGCTGTGAGCAATATCATTCTCTAACGTTGGAACTCCTTATAGTGGAATGACGGTCGTCGAGGCCAAGATGGCTGGGACCGGTATACTCGTCGGAGGAAATGGTGTCGTGATGCTGAACTCGTTGAGGTCGCACCGACAGCCGACTCGACATCGGTGGAGGCACTGTCCGGCTTAACCCAGGCGCTGGAAAGGGAGAGGGAGAGGAGAAAGGAATCCGGATCCCTTGACGCTTCAACAGCCGATGCTGATGCTGAGAGTCTCGCCGGGTCGACCTCCTCCAAGTCGCGGAGACGGCGCTGGTTTGGGAATTCGAAGACTGTAAGCGACAAAACCAGCAGCATCTCTGTACTACCAGCCTCCAACAATAACTCGTCCGTAGATCTCGGGAGAATAACCCCTTCCACTCGTTCCAGCCGCCCCAGCAAAAGCACCTCCCAGCCGATTAGTATCCCGTCCTCACAGAAGCCGTCATCCAGCCACTCCAGTGGCAGCGGCAGTTTTGGTCGAGAGGGAAGCATTCACGGCAGTATAGCCCAGAGCGATAAGAGTGCACGGGACAAGGAAATTACGCACTTGCAGGACCGCTTAGATCGCTGGGGTGCGCGCGCTGCAGGAGGGATCGAGAGGGCAGAACGAGAGATGGGGTTGGGTGACGAAGTCAATATGGGGTTAAGTTAAACCGCGCAATTGAGCGTGGTATCCTAATTTATCACGCAGGTTTGTGGTCTCTTTGCCAGGGGTTAGACATTGGTTTGGCCAGTGTCTTGTCATCGGTCACCCAAACTCAATGGTTGTGCTATGTTTATACCCTTTATTCTGTTTCGCATACTCCATATTAATCTCTTATATAGCCCCCAAAATTGTTTACGGCTGAGGAATCAAGAAAAGAAATATGACCACTCAATTCCATTCCAGTAATGTCCATTTACCTAGGCGCCATGGTGTAAATATCCTTCTACCAAACGCCACTGAAATATCAGGCCGACCGTTCAAATAACGCCTCCCATTCCGAACGCCTCACGCAAGAATCAAATCCCACTTCAGTTGCTCCAATACATCCAACCAATGCATCTTCTCCCCATTCCAAAGAATAGTCAATAGCTCCTTAGCTCGTTTCACATTCCCGATCCCAAAATTCCGTTCCAACTTGGTCAGCGACCGAATAACCAGCTCCCTAGCCGCAGGGCTCTCGCTCTCACAGCCCGCTATGAAAAGGGGAAACGTAAGGGCCGAATACTCGCAATTTTCATCAAGAGTGAAAGACTGGATCCTCCCCAAACAACGGCGTACGGCGACGGCCTTTGTCCGGGAAATGAACGAAGACCACAACGTTGGCAAGTTTCGGGTCATGAAGCCCTGGCTCATCCGTTCCAGCGTTGAATGGAGGTAGATGTAGGCTGCATCACGGAAACACTCGGCCACCATGCGGAGGCGGAGGAGACTTGCGTCTGTGATTCCCCTCGGGATTATGTACTGTGTTGAGGTGTGCGTCCAATTGTAAAGTATTGAGTCTCTGTTTGGGGGGTTAGCTATCTGGGCTGCTTTATGCGTTGGTTGTGGGTGTTTAAGGGGGCTCACATTGTGTGGATTTCTGCATCCAGGGCGACGGGGTCCTGGGTTAGTAAGGGGAGATTCGCGATTCGGGGACATAGTTTGATGATATCTTCGGTGTATCCGATATAGATATCTAGTTTTGTGAGACTGAATGCTTCCGTGCTGGAAATGTGGCTTGTGATTTCGCTGCGGCTGGTGACCCTCGCCACATTGTGCGCATACATAAACCTGGTATCGGTTTTTGATTAGTTTTTGAGAGTAATGATAGAGGATAAGTATGTACATACAGGCCCCATAAGAATTCAGCCGTGTCCTGATCAAACGTTGAAAATCCGCCACGAGAAACCACCAGTTTCTCCAACGCGTTCAAATGCAGGGCCCATTGCTTTACACTTCCCCGGACGACCTCGTATTTGCAAAGAAGAGCCACAGCCAAAATCGAGTCGACGGGGAACACTTCAACTGCGCATTTTGAAAGGGCGGAGCGGAGCCCACTCATTGTGCGAACGTAGTAATTCACTGCTGCGGTCTGCGCGCTCAGGTTGTCACAGGAGCGATTTGCAAAGTGCATCGCAGAGACGGCACATAATGCCTTCATTAGGAGTGGCGATGATAATGCTCGTGGGATAATCAATGATCGTAGAGGGTTGTCATCGCTTTCCAAATTAGCTAGGAGCTTAGAGCCCAATTCCATATGGTACTGGAGATAGTGGGTTTCGAGATTCGATAAGTGGCTGAGGGTACCGCACGGATTGGGGGCAGCAATTGCCAGGTCATCAGCATGAATCTTGGCAAGTGTTAGGTCGTCGCTATCGTTAGGATCATCATCTTCAATTTGTGGAGTGCATATCTCGATTGTGCCATAATTTGACGGAGTCAATGGAAGGGTGGAACAGTCAGAGGACAACATTGAATTGGGAGACGGCTGCTCTACCGATGTCGCTGGAGAGCAGACAGATGGGGAAGGCGACAGGCTAGTAAGTCTTCGTCGCTTTGATGGTACAGCTTGCTGAAAGATTCCTGTCGCTGGCTTCAGTGGTTCTGCCCACATTGAGCTATAGCCTTCACAGCGTAGCCCAAGTCTAACACAGCTACGACAGCTACCCCCAAGGCGTCAGTTCTGCAATCATCAGTGCCGGACGGTGGAAGTATGTACATACATACCTCGGTTTGGCTTCATCGCAGCGCTTGTGGCGCCTTTTGCAGGTCACACAGCCCGATCGAGTCCATTTCGAACCCTCTCTTCTGGCACGTTTCCTAGTTACTATACTCTGCGCGTGGGTTTGCCCAGCGGTATTGACGATTGGTTTAAGTTGATTCATAGTCGGGGACGAGTCTCTATAGTATGTACTGTTGGCAGGAGGATCCCGGCTAAGATCGGCCCGGGGTTACGAGATCATAAACACGTTGTTGCTGTATGTACCCAGACTTTGCGTCTTCTAGCTATCTAGTTCATCAGCTTTTCAGTATCATCTTGATGACTACCCTTATCGGAGCAAATCGGGGTGATAACTTAAAACCGATAAGGGTGGGGAAACATACAGTTAGGATCTTGAATCTCCAATCCCGATCTCGCTCTTTCTTTTCTCTGTTGAATAAGAGGATCACTTATCTTATACGAATTGCAAGACTAATAATTGCAGGCGTTTTACTCCGTAGACGGCCCTTGCAGAATGAGCATTTTGAGCAATCAAGCGAAAGTCACGCTTAATCGGGGGGGGGTCACGGGATGAGAAAGAAACACTAGTCCCGAAGAGGAAAGTGATACGCTGTGTTCGTTCGAAATCAGCGATTATTAAGTGAGTTATGTAATTATGTAACTTATGTCAGTCATCGTGACTTTGGCTGCTAACTTGAAACGGCATGTACATGCGCTGTGGATCTTTTGAGTCTGTACTTGACTTTCTCCGTATGAAGTACGATTTACTCCGTAGTACTCCGTATATCATTTCAAACCATCCAGTGGCCAATTCAATCACATCAACTTATATAAAGGCCTCTCTCGCCTCTTGGAACAAATGCTCTATCAATCAATTCAACCCTTTCTAACATTATACACCTACATACACACACACTCGGGTCCTTAACTGATTTACATTATGTCGCTGGCATCTCACAGGACGACATCCACAACCCTCGGAAAGCTTCACCCGTTTGACCCTGTACGACCAGAGGAAATCAAACTCGGTGTCCGAATCCTAGAAAGATCATTCCCTGGTGTTCCGCTTCGGTATAATCGGATTGATATTCATGAACCTATTAAGCAGGATGTTATTCCCTATATCGAGGCAGAGCGACTGGGGAACCCTCTCCCACCGAGACCGGCGCGCCTTTTGTTTTCATACTTCAGCCGTCTTGATACGGGCGTCTGTGTCAAGGCCTTGATGAATGCGGACACCCAATCCCTCATATACGCAAAAGAATTCCCGGAGGGAATACAGGTGCGTTGGTTCTCGTGGTTCTATTTCTCTCTTTCTTCACCGGTCATTACTAACGATAAAAACAGCCACCGTTGGACATTGATGAAATCGTTGCCATCGAAGAACATTGCTTGCAACACCCAGCAGTGCTGGCGGAAATTGAGAAGCTCAAGCTGCCACCTGGCATGACTGTCTGCAATGACCCATGGATGTACGGAACTGACGGCCCAAATCAAAAACGGCGGCTCATCCAATGCTTCATGTACATTATCGAAGTGGATCACCCTGAGCACAACCATTACTCTCTGCCGTGCAAATTCAGTCCAGTCTTTGACGCTCACACACGGGAATTAGTCCGCATAGATTATCTTCCCGCTGGCGCAGATCATCAGACAACCGAGACTCAGCCATGGGTGCCTGTGAAAGCAGTCCAATATGCTCCTGATCTTCTAGAAGAACCACTCCGGACAGATCTCAAGCCATACGTTGTTCAGCAACCCGAGGGTGCTTCCTTTTCAGTAGATGGCAACTCCGTGTACTGGCAGAAATGGCGCTTCAGGGTCGGGTTCAATAACCGAGAGGGTCTCGTCCTTCACAATATTACCTACGACAAGCGCAATGTTTTCTATCGTCTGAATGTTTCAGAAATGACCGTTCCTTACGGAGGTAAGCATCGCCGAACCCCAATACGAAACGATGTAGCCTAATACATTTCCACCCAGATCCCCGAGCCCCATACCACCGCAAGCAAGCCTTTGACGTCGGCGATATCGGCTTCGGCCTCAACGCCAACCAGCTGTCTCTAGGATGCGATTGCCTCGGCCACATCAAATATTTCGACGGGTACAGATCCGACTCCAAGGGTAACCCCATCCTCCTGAAGAATGTCATCTGCATGCACGAACAAGACAACGGTCTGCAATACAAGCATACGAACTACCGAAACAACGCAGCAACTGTCAAGCGCAACCGCCAGCTCGTTCTTCAGATGATCTGCACCGTCGCAAACTACGAATACATTTTCGCCTACATCTTCGACCAGGCCGGAAACGTCGAACTCGAAGTCCGCGCCACCGGCATTCTCTCCACCGTTCCATTCGATAACTTGAACGGCGAGACCGTCCCCTGGGGCACCAACGTCGGCCCCGGCGTCATGGCCCCCTACCATCAACACATGTTCTCCCTCCGCATCGACCCTGCCATTGATGGTTTCAAGAACACCGTCTACTACGAAGAAAGCGTGCCGCTCCCCGAAGACGAAAACAACCCTTACCTGGTCGGTTACACCACGGAACAGACCGTGATCCGGAAATCCAGCTCCGCAACCACAGATATCAATCGTCACCGCGTCTTCAAAATCCGTAACGACAACGTGATCAACCCCATCACCTACAAGCCGGTTTCATACAAACTCATGGCAGCACCCAGCCAAATGCTCCTGCTCCCAAAGCACGCAGTGGGATACAAGCGGGCCGAGTTCGCCAGCAAGCCAATCTGGGTCACCAAGTACCAGGACAACGAACTCTTCGCCGCAGGCGAGCTCACGAACCAAAGTACGAAGGCTGAAGGCGTCGAGACCTGGGTCCAGAGAAACGACAACACAGAGAACGAGGACGTAGTCCTTTGGCACAGTAAGTTTCCCTCCCTTCCCCCCTAGTTCTTTTTTAAGACACGAATACAAAGGGACCGGAAACTCATGATTTCCTTAGCTTTCGGTCTCACTCATAACCCTCGTGTGGAGGATTTCCCCGTCATGCCGATGGAGCGCATTAGCATCATGCTTCGGCCGGACGGCTTCTTCACGAAGAACCCGGCTTTGGATGTTCCGCCTTCGACACAGGTGTTCAATAAATCTACCCTTCACCCTGAACCGGTGTCGGCTGCATCGTGCTGCTCTGGGGCTGGCGGTAGCAAGGCCAAGCTTTACAAACGCATTGATTAAGTGCGATACCAACGTGGTGATGTGATATGATTGTGAAACTTTTGTAGATATCTTTATGTATTATGAAATAAACGATCTGCGATAGAAGAATGCATCGGCTAAATTGTTTTGATCATAGATACAAGTTACGATCACAGGAGTCAACCCGTATACGCATCAGTTCTATTCTCATTAATACATGTCGTCTGATTTACAACCTGTTTGCCCCCATGGGATCGAGGGTATACAAATCGGGATGATTATAACATACATAACAGCTACTAATGAAAACATACGTTCCATCCTTCCCTTCCTGGGGAAATATTTCCTGGCCTGCGGCCCTCCCCCCTCACCACCCCTCGCATGCATGTTCTTTGCACTAATAACACATTTTTCATTATCCCTTAAGAAGATGTTTCCCCTATCGCGTCATGAATCGCTACTTTTCGATTCAAGAGGCTCAAGGACGTAGTTCAACCATCGGAGAGAAAACTCCAGCCGATGGTCGGCTTCCACAAGTCGGCGTCAGGCCTATGCCTTAGGAGTAACGTGGGCGCTAGGAACAGCGCCGTGGCCGATAGTGTCGATAGCAGCTTGACGGGCACCCTTGAGGCCGTACTGCGTGTCGATACCCTCGACACGGTGGGTAGAGTTGATGTTCTTGACCAGGGTGAGCTGCCAGCATGTGGCACCGCCCTGGCGGGAGGTGATGGTCGACGAAGCCAGGAAGTATTCCCAGATCTATCGAGCGTGTGTTAGTGGGTTTCAGTCCCATGGTAAAGGTCCTGCACGGAGAAACTCACTCTGAACCATCTCTTGCCATACTTGGCCTCGACCTTTTCACGGTTACCCATCCAGTTCCGGTACCAGCGCCAAAGAGTAGCCGAGTAGTGAACACCAATCGTATCAACACCCTTGATCTCAAAGCCGGCGGCCTCAATACGGTCGACGACAAACCCAAGAGGGGTGCTAGCGTCGGCACCGGGGAAGATATACTTGTTCATGAAGAGACCCCAAACGAGATCCTCGTACTGCCAGGACTTACGGAGACCAGCAATCTGCAGGAAGAAAACACCATCGTCGTCGAGCATGTCATAAACTTGGGACAAGAAAGTAGTGAAATGGCGCACACCAACATGCTCAGCCATCTCGAGACAAGTGATCTTCTTGTAACCGCCTTCAATCCGGGGAGCGTCACGGTAGTCCAAGCACAAAATACGACTCTGAGAGTCCTCGATACCAACCTTACGAAGGCCGTTGTTACCCCAAGCAGTCTGGTTACGACCAAGAGTGATACCGGTAACGTTGGCACCATAATGAACCGAGGCATACTTGGCAAGGGTACCCCAGCCACAACCAAGGTCGAGCACAGTATCTCCCGGCTTCAGACCGATCTTCTCACAAACCACAGCCAGCTTGTTGTCCTGCAGCTCTTCCAAAGTCTCTTCCCGGTTGACATCACTGATAACACCAGAGGTGTAGATCATACGTGGGCCCAAGAACCAAGCGTAGAAATCATCCCCACGGTCATAGTGGTCACGAACCTGCTCCTCATCTGCGAAGGTTACGGGTTAGAAAGGCAATTGCCCTGGAATTGGATTGGGAGAGCACGTGACAGTGATCACATACCTTGGGACCGGGTGTGCATCAGCATCTCAGGAATGAAGCCGAAGAGGAAGTGCTTGAAAAGGCCCATAGTGAAGCGGAAGTTGGCCCAATCGTGGCGGAACTCAAGGCACTCCAGGGCGTCACCCTTGAAGTCCACCTCTCCGTTGAAGTACTTCTCGTAGAAAACCTCCATGGGGATCTTGCTCTTTCCGCGGTAGGCGACACGGTCATGCTCGCTGTGGAAGTGCAGGTAGTGTTCGACGGGGCGGCCGGCATACTTGGCCTTCTCGGTCTTGCGGGGAGAGACAGACGACGCGACGGACCAGAACGCCATCAAAATGGGGACAGTGGTGAAGATTGCGAGGAAGATGGTGGTGTAGAAACCACCCCCGACCTGGCGAGCCAGATACCATGGGACGAGCAAGAGGAAAGAGAACAAAAGGATATTGGAGAAGCTGTCACTGCCTGGCGAGTCCGCTGGGACCGGGGCATTTTTGATGGCGGGGAACTGGGTAAGGGGAGGAAACAAACCATTAGCCTCAATTTACCCCAGGGAGGACGGGCAATTGAATGTGTTGCCTATGTAGGAACTGGACTTACCGACGTCGTCCGCACACCACACGGCTCGGCGGGAGAAGTGCAGGGGGCAGGGGGAGTTTCAATGAACTCGAACTCCTCAGGGGACTGAGGATGAAGTTTCGTCTCAGCCATGGCGCGAATTGACTGAAGGCGACAGAGAGGGGAGGAATGAAGGAAAAAGAGGGGATGAGAAGGGAAAGAGAAAAAGGTGAGGCAGCGTGTCAGAAGATGTTGGATTTGGGGGTTCTCGTTTCGGTTTGGTTCGTTTGCCTGCTTATGCTCGTCCGAGGGAAAAAAAAAAAACCAAAACAAAACAGGCAAGTGGACGATATAAATGGATCAATAAATCCACCTTCTCCGGTACTTTCAAGTTCGTTGAATGTTTTGAACTTCCTCTTTTATGTTTCTAATTTTTTTGTTCTTTTCTTGTTTGGAATTGACTGTGATCTTACCAATTTTCTCCATGAAAGTGGTTTATGTCTTCCATCATCCATAATTCGAGCTTCAGTCAACAGGAACAGTACGACCGACGGTCCAATTGGGTTTAGTGGACTTGCAGGAGCGGTGAAGAGAGACTCGGAATTGACTGAAAGATGCAGCAACAGAGAAAGACGGTACAGTTGTTTGTTGTACATACATACAGTACGGAGTACTCCGTACGGAGTTACGGATACCTCGTACCTTGTTTCCCGTACCGGGTGGATAGCTTGGGAACTTAAAAAAGCTGGACCCAGACTTGTGAGAGGGTCCTTGTTCCTTACCTTACAGCTCTATTGTACTCGGCAGTACAATCAATTTATACCTTTTTTGTTTTTGTTGGTCTTTTGTATTTTTTATAGACATCGTGGAATGATCTTTCCGAAAATCATACATCAATTCTAACTCTGCGGACGGTAAACCTCGTGATACTTGAAATACAACACGGTATAAAAACGCCCCCCCCGTGGAAGTCCTGTGTCATGCAATATTGTACTCCGTACTGTACCATCTCGCCATCCCAGCCCCCGAACGTAAGAGAAAACAGAGCTATATCATACTCCTATAAAAAAAAAAAAAAAAAAACAAACAAACCCCATGGGAACGCTGACGGATGACTTCGTGATATGGAACCATGCCGATGGAACGACTCCCCCAACTCACAAAGCCAGCTGAAAATTCAAGGTCTCCTCGTCTTCTTCATAAACCGGGAGCACTTCCTCAAGGTGGGTCGTCACCGGGTCATCGTCATGTGGAAAAAGCCCCAGATCAGTCTCCAGAGGTGGAGTCCCCGAAGGCCGCAAGTAAGTGTCCGGGGAAAAGATCCCGTGGGGAATTGCTTGTTCTTTCGTAGCAGTAACCATGGGGGCTTTGCCATGGAGCTTGCATGACACGTCTCGGCCCTTTGTGTACCCCAGCGTCGTTCTAGAGTTTGCTGTAGCCGCTGTATGATACATGGATGATGGGTTGGTCGGCATCCGGGGCTTTCTCGACGACGTAAACAAGGATGATGCGACCCTCGATTTGGGCTTTGGGACGGAAACAGGTCGAGGTCGCAGAGTGCGTTCGGTGCCGGAAAGAGCAGTGGCAGCATCCCGGGCCCGAATGGTTGGGATGTTGCTGATATACTTCCCCCGGGAGCTCATTCCTCGGCTACGACCGGTTTCAATGCGATGCTGTGGTGCCTCCTCCACACAAAGCTCGCTGTGCTGTTCGACGTCACTGAGCTCTTCAAATCCAATGCTCTCCACTTGTTTCAGGATCATCTCATCCATCATTTGATCATATGCGATCGAGTCCTCCTGGAGCTTGCGTTCCCTCTTTGTAAGGCCATCGGGTCCAATTTCGGTATTTCCATAAACTGTTTCCAATCCCAACGCTAAATTCTTCGGTTGAAATTGAGGAAATGTGGTGTCATATGTGATCTCGTCCGGAACATCAGGGAGCTCTACATATCGTCAGATGCCATGGCCCTCTTGTCACACCTAAGCTTTTCTTGGAGACATACCTTTCGGCTTAGGCGGCATATATTCGATGTCGGGGACATCATCGTCGGCTGGTCGATCGTGTACCTCCACGTTGCTCTGGTCCACGAGCGGAGCGAACTTTTTCACTCTCTGTGTGGAGGCTCTTTTGCCTGTCTTCTCTGGCTTCACAGTCCCGCCGGGTGGCGCCGGGGTCTGTAGACCTCTGGCTTTCGCGTTTGTTGTTTTCATGCCCAAGGGGGCGCGTTGACGAGTATCTGCTATCGCACCTGTCAGCGTGAAGCTCGGACGCGAGACTATGCCCTCTCACGCATACCCATTGGAGTAACAAAAGCATCCTTCACGGATAATTTGGTATTTCCATTCTGTTTAACAGTTCCTTTCACCGTTTTCTTCCCAAATGCCAGCGGATCGTTTTCATTATTCAACGGGACCTTGAAAGGTGTCTTCGGTGCGCGAGGTCCTGGGGTTTTTGGTTGCAGTTGGTTCAGAGGTTTGGACGCGGCCACGGTCTGGTGAGTGTGCACAATATTCTCCTGGTCGCGAAGGGCCAACATGGTGGCGGATACGGGACAGTACTGTTCATACACTGGTAGAAGGTCGAGATGAATTGTCAAGATTGAATTTTGGGCGAAGGGGGAGGGGGGCTGGAGTCGTGAAGGTTGAAGGAATGAGCGTTTCTTGAATCTAGACGCACCGCGCACCTTACGTTACTAACCCAGCAGAGTTGTTTTACGGCGGTTGCCCGTGGAGACAAGGCGGTCGATCCCTTGGAACCAACCGGCAATGAATCCGTGGGTTGGCCGACACTGGCCAAAAGGGGTTTAGAACACCTGACTGCCTGGCGACCTTCAACTCCACCCTTTCCCCTTCTCCCAAAACCAACTCCCAACTTTTGACCACGTTATTGATTCCATCGGGTTTCTCGCTGAGCGAAGGCCTTCATCACTTGTTACTCATATAAATTATTTCTTCTCGAATACATATTTCTTTTTCCCCCGTTGCAAATAACTTAACTCTCTTTCGTTGCCAATATGGAGAAGATCAAGGAGGTCAGTTTCTTTCCCCCCCCTTGTTGGCGGGGTAGCTTCCAAGCTCCCGAAAATGCATATGCATCCCCCATTCCCCTTGTGTGACCTCCCCTCGTCATGCATATTGCTGTATATGCGTGGCAGTTGATAGAAGGATACTGCCTTCATTCACACTGAGCCAAATGAAGAAAAGGGAAAAAAAAAAAAAAAAAAAA
>ML739344.1:0-21917 GCA_009193565.1 Aspergillus coremiiformis
AAAAAAAAAAAAAAAAACAAGTGAGAGACTTGGGCCAGTGGAAGAAAAAAAGAAACGAAAAGAAAAGAAAGGAAGAAAAGAAAGGAAAAAAGGACCACCACAACCAAATCAGAACGGAAGAGGGAAAAGAAAGAAAGGTGGAAGAGGGAAAGGATGGCTTACTGGTCCAGAGTGGATGACAAGCAAACGATGAACAAAGAAGGTCAAAGTAGGAGTCATAGCAGGCTTCAAGCCAGATTCTTGGGATCCGTGAGGCATACTTACTGGATGAAAATCCTTTTGTGCCATAAGAATACTATACAGAGTAGTATACGCGGCGGAATGTATGTACTAATGTACATTAACCCCCAGGTAGTATATACTGTCTGTCTATCTGTTTGTATGTATGTACTCTGTACATACATACCAATCGTAGTCACAGTGAGAATTAAGTCGTCGTGAGCAAAGAAATGGATAACATAAGTAACAAGTACGTACTAAGCAGAGCAGTAAGGTAAGTACTACCTTAGCAGTGCAGGTCTCTACCTAGTATCTGGTCATGATGGTCTGAGGAATGCTACAATTGATTGGATTTCTCTTCATTGAGTGCAGAGGAGTCCGTCCAGAGGAAGGAAATTCATAAATTAGTACTCCGTACTCCGTATCCACCTGCAGGTTCCAATTCCCCCCTTCTGGGGGGATGGGGCCATAAGAGCCTAGAGGTTGGGGAGTGGGGGAGGGCTTCGGGCCCGTCAAATGACCTACTCCGTACTCCATCTTCCGTTCCTGACTATCATTGGTGATCCACGTCTTTCCTATATGAGAACTTCAAACTACATCTGTCCAAGGGTCTTGTAAGACCTCAGGTGGATGGGAACTACTACTTGTAGGTATGTACATACATACTACCTAGTCGTACCTACCTAGGTACTAGTGACATGGACACCTGTAGTGACTAGTTGGCGTACAAACAAAAGAGAAAAAATAAAGGAGAAAAACAAAAAAGAAAAGAAAAGAAAAGAAAGGCATCGTGTCCTGTCTAATGGAATAGCATTTGTCCTTACAAAGCTGTTTCTCTCCTTGGTCGTAATCAAAAGATGAACCCTGGAATTTCTCCAGGAATCCTAAACACAATTGTAGGTCATGTTCGGTCACGGGCGCCTATCACCTGATGCCCCTGTTCAACTTATCCCCAGCCTTACTCCATGTTGATCCTTTTACTAGGCAATACTAGACACTAGATACTACCTAAAATATTGCTTGGCACTAACGTGCTCCGCAATCAAGTGGTTGATTACGGCGATTAATGGATCGTCGCTCCGATAGGTCAAAACCAACCCCAGAAGTTAGAACTCACCGGCTGAGCAGAAATCAAACCTGGAGTTACTCCATGGAAAGCTTGCAGCCATAATAAGTATTAAACAGATGCCCTGCATAAATCACTATTGAGACCCGCAGCTCCTGATATTTTGTGTAGAGAGCGAATTGCCTTACAACTAGTATTATATAGCATTAAAAATACAATAATTACAACAAATAGGCGAGATGGCCGAGCGGTCCAAGGCGCTGGAGTAAGGTTCCAGTCTCGAAAGGGGCGTGGGTTCAAATCCCACTCTCGTCAACATCTTTTTTGCTTTTTTATCTCCACCCATTGGAAAAACCAAGTACGGAGATATGACTACAAAGGGATAAAGTGCCGATTGAAAGAGAACTCATAAAAGCATAGAATTAGTAAAGCTGTGACAAGTCAGAAACAGAAATTTTACCTACCTGCTGTAAGTGTCTGTACTCCGTACTCCGTAGATCACACCTCTTTCCTCGTCTCCAAACTACAAAATAGCATTGATGAAATACGGCTCAAGTCCCAGAAGCCGAATACAGAAGTAATACGCAATTGCAACAATAAAGAAAAACCGCAACATCGGCTCGATATAAAGATCAACGACCTTCACACTTTCGAAACCAACCTCCAATCACTACTCTAGGATCTGTAGCATGCACAAGCATTTGCCATGGTGTAGACACCATCGAAATACGCATCGAGTAAAACATCAAGGTGATGGTAGTAGTCCATCCCTAGGATCCTCAGCTTCGTATTTAGTTCAGCAGCTTCGACATTTTGTTGTGCTCGGGCTACGTGTCGATTAAACACATCAATGCCATGGATGTTCAGATGAAGTTGGCACGCAAGATGAATCACAACATGGCCATGACCATGACCATGGCCACAGCATCATTGCACCGGAACACAGATTCAATGATGCAGCGAGGCGGTCCTCCATCTTTCGGAGGGCCTTCGTGATAGGAAGCGCTCACCGTGTTCCGATTTCATAGTATCCAAAATGAAGAGCACCACCACGGAAGACTATATCCGATCCTGGACTCAACAAGGCATAGTATGATTGTACCTGAGGGTTTTCATGGACTAAGTGTCCTGTGTTGGAGGTAGTCATGGCGTGTGTGGGATCATATCTTGTAGTGGTAAGAATGACAATGTGTTAAGGACTCTACATTGAAGGATTTAGTACAAGACTAGTATGAATACCATTGAAGGTACTTAGTACACACTCTTCATAAGAGGAGTGAGACAGATAAACAATGAAAGATTGCATACTACCCTAACATCTCTTGAACATATCAACAAAGTCATAATTATATACCTTTTGTTACCTTGTTTGCAACAAAATGCAGGGTATAGACCTTGGGTTTATACTCACTACACTTAATAGATCTAAAATTCTATCTATACTCAGACACTCTTCTGCTGATTTCTGGTGCGTATGCATGTAACCATGGCGAGAACACCACACACTGTGACCATCTCTCCATGATAGTTGAGAATTGGCTGAGCCACATGGTGGTATGTACATGTATATAAACATGATATGATGATATTAGAACAAGATGTTCCTGTGTGCGCTCCATGAGGAGTCTCTAAGAAGGAGTGCCCGCCCAGAGAAGTTTCGAGACATCCTGACAGCTCCCAATCATAGATAATTATTGGCGTTCATGTAAGGATGGGTCTTCTCTGCATCCTGTGGTGCAATCTTAATAATTGATGTGTCGGGGTTGTCGAATCCTGTCGAACCAGAAAGGGGCTCTTGACGGGATGGGAACCCTCAATTGCGAAACTGCATCCGTACCTGACCTGACCACAGCATAGCCCAGTATCGGACGAAAGAGGCAGTATTCAGTGGGCAGAATTTATCTGGATGCAGACCACAGGGGGGGCTGAAGGGCCTGTGGTGGAAGCAAAGCAACTGATGACGCTGCGTTGCTTCTGTTATGTTTTGCCCAGCCGCTCGTCTACCCCGAAATAAGCGGCAGCCTATATCACTATATCAAGCTAAGCTATACGTCGATACTTCAGCTTGGCCGGATCAAGGCCCAATAGTTCTCCAGGCTCTCTCCAAGGACATTGATAAATGGCCACTGTGTGTTTTTTCGGAACAGACGAGACCAAAGTTTGATAACCGCAAGTCCAAGACCTCCAGGATCCAGGCTTGGGACAATGTCACATTCTTCCAGATCCATCGAGGCATATGCTTCCTTGACAATACAACGTGTCCAGTTCAAGATTCGACTCTCATTATCTAAGGAAATTGGGAGTCAGCAAAACCACACTTTTCACATTACAAATCAACTTTTATGTGTTCATACCACTCAGATTCTGATCCGTTCCGGCTTCTGCTAGAGAGAGAAGCCACTTGCTAAGGAGGACAGCACATTCCAGGCTGGCAATCGAGTGACGGACGCTCCAAAAGAATGCTTGACTGCGTGCAACGTGGTCAATACCTAGCCGCACAGGAATACTCAACGCATGTGCTGAATATATAAGTGCAGGAATCAACCGATAGCTTCTACCAGGTCGCGGTGATCTGTGCAACGCAGATGCTATGCGGTATGGGTCTCTCGTCTCGAGTTGACGACATGGTCCCAGATTCAGGGAGAGGCGAACGTAGGCTAACCCCAGAAGTGAACTCGAAGTAAAGGGAATAGGTCCATTCTCATTGTGGGGGTCAAGGCTCGATTCTGGGGCTTGTTGCCAAACTGATGTCCAAGACCGGAGAGCCCTCCTAGCGAGGCGTGTCAACGGTTATTTCAAGCGGCATGCAATCGGTGCAACTTACTCAAGTTTGTTCAGTTCCTCTGTCGATGGCGAGTAGGTTTGATCTCCAGTTGATAAGGAAAGTTCATTCACAAGGTGGATGCGTTGAAGAAGACCGTGGAGGAGGATGTAGTTTCCCAAGGGCGCAGGGATCGGATCTAGCAAGACTGTCGTCTGCGACGATTGTAGAAGTGTCAGAGCTTCGTGGAAGAACAGCTGTTGAGAGCCATCCTCTTTCTGAGCGAATTCCCATTCCTGGGCGTCGGTTGCTTTCCACTCCTTCGTGGAACAGGGCAAGCGCAAATGGATCTCACGGCTACGAAGAACCGGATAGATGTTGTATGCTATGCTATGAACATGGACGAAACAGAAAGAGATGAATCTGGTACGTCGAATCGACTCTTCTTCCGCCCACTCATGCCACTGCATGGGCGAATGTCTTGAGACAACTGCAATGTTTTCTGCCATGCCGAACTTGCGCAAACATTGCACAAGAAGGCGTTGTAAGCCCAAGGCTTCTTGAACCAGATCAAGTTTTTCCCATGTGGCGTATCCCATTAAGGTGAGCAGAGTGCGAATGGTTTCAATCTGCGTCCATGCACTCATTCCTAGGGCATTTTCCGAAAGAGGCAGTGCCGTAGCTTGGCCTGTCTGTTGTGATGCTTCACGAATATTATCCAGCGGTATTTGGATAATGCCATTGTATGTTCCTAGCGGCGTGTGCGTTTCTTTCGAAAGTTTATGCAGCACAATCGCTTTGGAAGCATAAAAAAGCCGCTCTGCATTACGGTGTTCAAATCGGTACTGGGCACCTACTGTCATCAAGGCTAACACAAGCTCAGGAGCTCTCTCATTGATTTGGAATGTTGGAAGATGTAGATATGGTAGATGAGGATGGAATCCATCAAAAAAAGATGTTAAATACCTGGTCAACGTGTGTCTAGAAGGGAGGACAAAGTCAGGAATAAGGTGGCGATATTCTTCCAGAGAAACCGCAAGGCGTAGTCGTTGTTCTTCGCTGACCTTTGGCCGAATGACCGCCATGGAGTTTTGAGGAGGTTCTGGATAGAGAGTTAGGAACAAAGACCCCAATGGATACTAGACGTGCGCTGCAGAGGATCCACTGCTCACCGTAATCGGAAACCGTCCCTAAGCTCTGGTCTCCAGGAGGCACAGAGGGTAGCCAGGATCGGAAGGGGGAATCAGCACGTGAGCGCTCGGCCTGGCCTCGGCGAGAAGTTCCCTGTTGCTGTTCTCTAGTATCCCTAATGGAGTCAGGAGCGCCAGGAGGAACTGTATCCTGGACCTGAGGGACTTTTCTCAGGGCGGGAACCCATTCTGATGGCAATCCAATGGAGTCCAAGAAATGTGAATATTCTTGGAAGTGATTAAGTTCCTCCGGAAGATACGGTATTGGTTGGACTAGAGATTGGGTTAGCTGTATAACTATCTGAGTATTGTAGGTAGTAATAGTCACCAGGGGGCTGAGTGCCACGAAAGCTACCGGGAAGCAGAAGCTGGGCAGCCTGTAGAATGTCTGCGTCATGGGTTACTACTGCAGGATGATCTAAGCTTGCGCCACTACCACGCGCATTAAGTATACTCGGATTTTGCTCGAGGTACGGTCCGTGCTGTGGCCTAGACCACTGCTCCATGGGCGGTGGTACCAGGGGAATATCCGTCTGTGGTGCAGTTTGTACTTGTACATTGTATTGATGAGCCACTGCGTCCGATGTACGCTGTGCAAGCGAGTGCTCCGCAGCTTCTCGCTGGGGTTGAGAGATCGGCGATATCAAACCATTATTTTCATGAGTGATGCGCGTGTGGCGCTTCAGCAGATCCCGTCGGGTAAATGCCGCCCCGCAGAAGCAGACGTAAGGCTTTTCTTTTGTATCTGTGCAGAAGCATTTAATATATCGGGATGCGGGGGCATGTAAGATGCAATACGACGAAAGGGGCTTTGATTTATAAACTTACGAGTACGCACGTGCCGTTCTAGATGTTCGGTTCTCCTGAAAGTCCGTCCGCAATGGTCGCAGACTCGAGCTTTGGCTCCAACACTCGAGCGACTCGAGCGAGATTGAGGTGAAGATGACTGAGACAGCATCAAGACATTTAGGGAGGATGACACGCTGATGATTAAAGTAGTACTAGTAGTGTAGTATAGTAGCTCTCCACTTGGAGACAACCGATGCAAGGATGTGAACTACTATTGATTTGGAGGTTGAATGGATGAATGGGATTGAGGAAGAAAGAGAAAGATTGACTCCAACTCAACTCCAACACTAGCGCCACTTCGGCACTTGAACTTGAACCCCACCCGCTACTGGAACTCCATGACAATCCCTCATCTCCATTGGCTTGAACTTGATCTTTGGACAAGGGAATTTTTTTTTTTTTTTTTTTTTTTTATCAAGATGATACAAATACGATGAGATATTGCAACCCTCTTATCGCGATTGCTAACATGCTATAGTCAGGTATCGGGGTTGCGGTAGCAAATTGAAGCTTTGCCACAGCACGGATGTGAGAGAACCGCAATCACGGATCTCAGCCTAACCTCGTTGTCCGAGCAGGGAGTATCGCAGTTGAACTATCTTCAACGGTGAAACTAAGACAACTGATCAAACAGGAGCCACTGCCCAATGTCACACTGCTAGTGTTCTTACCCAGCGGGGGACTGTGGTCAATATCGCAAGCCATTGGGAATTGTCAGCCATCCCAGCGCTTGTAAGTCATTCCCTTCTCTCCTTCGGTTTGTATCGGTCTTCCTGGCGTCTATAGCAGCGTACTGTGATTCTAAAGTAGCCACAATAGCTATGACACGCTCCGACGCTATAGACTATTCAAAAGATGGATGCCTTGGCCGTAGACGGGGGTTATACAATCAATTAATGAAGCCCAATAAATTAACCAGTTAAATGTGTTGGAAAAAAAAAAAAGTACATGCAATACGCCATAAGTTCATGCTAGTCATTCTAAATGCCAAGCTGATAAGTCTATATCTGTACACTAATTCAGCCTCCGACCCTGAATGGAATTCTCTACTCTTATCGTGGCTAATGCAGCTAAACTAGGTATGTGAAACGAGATAGGTACAGATGTTAAAAGGATAATATTAGGACAATTACCTAGGTATCTCCAACTGCCAAGGCCCCATGCTTACAGACGTGTTGGAGTAGTAGATATGCATCGACTCCAACAGGAACACTTTGCTAATCCTGTCAATCAGGATGTGAATACCTATATTACCTGAATACAATACTTCCATTGCATGCCAATGGACTCAACAACGATCAATACTCCCATGCACCAATTCTTTTGTCAGCTATAACTCTATCCTACAGGCCTTATCTTCAAGGGTCGCTGGTCGTGGCAAGTCTAGTAATCTCAATACGAGACAGCCTTATAACAGCCACATGTCATCACGCATTGAGAGGACATGTTGCATATGGAATCACGTGTATCATGTCAAGCTACTCAGAAGAGGGCAAGGACCTGAAAATCACCCGACCATATTTATTGATCCTTGAAGACATAGCTATTGCAAATTCTAAAGAGCATAGAACTTGTAATGATAAATATGGTAGTCGTTAAGAAAGGCTAGGGCTATGTAGATATCGGACTTCCGTATTGTCAGCTGAATCTGAGCCTCAGCAATCTTTCTCAGGGGTAATAGCCGTCTGCTGTGCTGGCTATTATTCATCCTGGATGCTTGTAGTCTGTAGGTTGCATAACCATTACCATTACAGCAGGCGGGGCATCGTTCGGCTGGTAGTATATGGCCACTGTGTACTTCTTATTCTATTGGGAGCCTTTATAACTACTATTGGGGGCAGGCACTTTTAGCGTGAGCGCACAGATCTTGGATGCGTATGGGAGTGGAAAGATGGATACGGTGGTGTTTGTATGTGCGGATAGCAATGATGGTTCAGTTTGGGTAGGTATACTTGTAGTATCGTTTTTTAGAAGATGGGTATGTATGTGTGTACATTTGATTTGCCCATCAAAGGTTCCATTCTCTCACGCAGGCCCAGATTCGATTATATGCCAGGAACAAAGTTGTCACATTTTGAAAAACCACTCAGCTTTGATTACTAGATGCTAGTCACACACATATATATTTTAACTTCAATCATGATCATCAGTCAATGGCCTATTAACGACTCGCAATTTTAACCACTTCCATTACCCTCAGGCTGGCAAGTGAAGCGATTACTAGTACTCCCGACTCTCGAAGAACGTGATTGATTGTAATGGTGACTGTATTATCCCCATCTTTGGAAGATCTGGAACATGATGGCAAACAAAAAGATTAAAAATAAGCGGAAGGAAAGATAGGATACTAGATTTCTAGAAGTGAAAAAGAAATATGCCTCCAACGAGAATCGAACTCGTGCTTGCGGATCGCAGCTCCTTTAGATAGGATCTGTCATATTACTATGAGACCGCCGTCCTAACCACTAGACTATGGAGACTTGAATGAGAAAACCTTCCGTTTTATCGAATTATATCCCAAGAAAAGCGTCTTGTTAAGAACACAAAAAAATTTGTTAATCTGATCAACATATCCGTACCTAGCAGGAACCTGAAGATATCTATTTCTTTTTTTGGTCATTGCTCTAGTTTTCATCCCACCTACATCATGCGAATACATAATTTACCCCCAGAGCTACCCCCTTGCTGCCACTCAGTATCCCTTACGGTGTGGGTAAGGTGTTCGACTACTCCGTAGTTTGAGCCTGATGTTTTCAGTTCTGAATATCCGAGTTTTTCTGTATCAGATATCTCATTCAATAATCTCGTACCATGTCATGGATATTCATGTTACAATGCATGATATAGAATCATAAACATGAAATTGAACTTGGTCACGACCTGTTATGACAGTCCACCGCTCCTGAAACAAACTTCCCAGCATAGAAGGGAAGATATGACTCAGGACGAAACGCAAATGTCCCTTAACACTTCACATAAAAACTCTTGATCTGGGTCTCGCTTCCTCCCCATCTGGGTATCTGACATGTCGCTTTAATACCCTTTCTGAAGACTCCAACAGTTTGGTTGCCAGAACAGTGATCGTTGTTGAAGAGATGGATCTTGCAACGAGGATTTGTGATCTTGGTTGGGATATAGGACAATGCCCCGCCATTGAGAATCGCATCGCAACATGATGTGCCTCTGGTTCCAGAGAATCGTGTTATCTCGCCCGTGCAGTGGGCATTTTGGTATAGAGAGAATTCCCAGGTTGCGTTTGGGATGGCATGGTGTTGGTGGTGAATGGAGGGGAGGGTGTAGGCTGTGCCGAGGAGGAGAGAAGTGCTGAAGATGGTTCGCATGGTGTAGACTTTATAGAGCGATAAGTCTTGTGCGCGCTCTTGTTGGTTGACTGCCTAAGCCGGTCGTGGAATGAATTCGGGTTCGTTCGCCTAGAAGTCCTGATATCGGGTAAGCACCGTAGCCTGCAGTAGTCGATACGATATGAAGCAAAGGAGTTTTGACTAGTTCAGAAGAATGCTTTAGATTTCACTATTTAATATTCTCTGTGGAGATCTCAACCGGCAAGGGGCACGACAAGGCCTCCAAATATAACCCACTTACCAAGTACTCTGGTCACCTAGTCTGCTGATCTCAGGATTTCAACAGTGGAGTCCATGATATTAATATCCCCCAAGTGGCGTTCCGGGAATAGATACATCTGTAAAAACCCTTGCCATTGTTTCCCTATATTAAGTTGCCAGTGTGGGTCATTGCGTGTATTCTCGATTCTCGATGAAGTTTACAAGTCCGACTGAAGGAAGTCGAAAGTTGGGTAAAAGTTCGGTTCCTCTATCCCCGGCGCTAGATCGAGAGTCCCAGTTGAGTCAAGGCGGTGATAGTCGAGGACTTCGGAGTATCTACAAGTTCTTGGTCAGTTGTACACTCTGAAGAAGCTAGAAGCTAAACCGAACGTACATCATCAGTTTCCATGTCTCCGATGGAAGATCAGCATCGTTGAACGACCAGTCAAATTCCTCTGGGGCCACAGGTTCATCATCGGGATCATGGTAAGGAGCGAGATAGGGGTGCAGCAAAGCGTTTTCCGCTGTTAGCCTCTTGTCTGGATCAAACAAGAGCAGCTGCTCGAGAAGACTGATGGCTGTCATCGCAAATGAGTATACTTCAATCGTGACTGCATCTAATGTGATAGGTCATTACCATCGCTATCATATCCCTGGAACACATTCTTCAGTGGACATGGCTCTTGTCTCGGGAGTGAGTTAACAACGCGTTGAGTCTAACAGATCCTCCCCGTAAGTCTTTGATCAGGGTCATTCGGCACGACCGGAGTGAAACGCTTACATTTCCGCTTGTTATCTTCTGAACGACCTCTTGAGGTGGGTGTCCAAGAACTTCGGTGATCAAGTAAAACTGGTGAATGTGGTCTTTCCCCGGAAACAACGGCCGTCCACGAAGCATCTCGGCAAGAATGCAGCCCGCACTCCAGATATCCACCATCTTGCTGTATCTTTGCCATGTCAACATAATCTCGGGTGCCCGGTAGTACCTCGTTGAGACGTAGCCAGTCATCTGAGGTTCTTGCACCCGAGCAAGACCAAAATCACAGATCTTTAGATCGCAGTTCTCGTTGACCAGGAGATTGCTTGGTTTCAAATCACGATGTATGACGCCGGCCGAGTGTATGTATTTCAGTCCGCGCTGTAGAAGACGGTTAGAGATTCTATGTTATATGATCACCTGTGAGAGAAGAAATACCAATATCTGGTACATGAAGTATTGAGCGAACTTATTGTCGAGGGGCCTTGCCCATAAAAGTCGACTGAGATCAGTCCCCAGGAGTTCCGTTACCAGGTATCTAGCAAGGCCTGGCATCAGTACACTGCGATGCAACGGTGTAGCAATTGATTTCTGGCATACGTACATATCCTCTAGGGGAGAGATAAAGATATCACACAGGCGAATCAGCTATCTGCAGTTAGTAACGTTGCAAGTGTACGCACGATTGAGGGGCTCAAACATTTTCATGGCGCAACTGTTTTAGAAGCTTGACCTCTCTGTACGTACGCTTGGCAATTGATGAGTTGGCAAACGGATTCATCATCTTTTTGACAGCGACATGTTGTAAAGTTATTTGATCATATGCGGAACTGCAAACCCTTTTTGTCAGCTTGTAAATCCAGAGATAATGGGTAGTATCCCAGGGCAGGGTGGTGTTTTTTGTAGATTCAAGAAGTATATGATAGTATACCACACAAGTCCGAACGCCCCCAAACCGACCGGTTGCACATTTGCATATCTGATTGAAGGTTATCTACGGTACCGACGTTACGGAATATCTCACCCACGAGGATCAATACCTGGTCGTGGTTTCGAACATAGTTCCCAAGATTTCTGCACGAATGAACTCCATGCTGTGTGATAGAAGTTAGTAGGGGCAAGTTGCTTCTAAAAAAAATCAATAAATAAATTTAAAAAATAAAAATAAAAAAATAAAAAAAAAATAAATGAAAGAAGGAAAAGAAAAAGAACCAAAAGGGAAAGACAAAAAGGAGATTCGAAATGAAAGCCGTAAATGGCAATAACAGCGTTTCCCACTTTGAATAAAAACAAATGAGGACAGCGTGAGATGACAGGGTGAATGGAGACACTCTGTAAGGCTGCCAAATGGGAAAATACAAAAGTTACCAAGTTACTATTGAGTACCTTCCAGCCAGCCACTGGGCATTCTACCACTACTACCACCACCACCACTACTACTACCACCACTACCACCACCACTACTACTACTAGATAGTAGTAATCTAAGTACTAGTAAGCCGTCCACGAAAGGGAGAATCGCCGTTAATCCATTCGCAGACATTCAAATTAATGCTCAACAGAGCTGATTGGTGGAATGAGATGCCACCCAGCAACATGCCCCCAAACCAAGGCAGCAAGCGGACTCTCGGTGCAACTCGGTGCAACATTTCTCAAGTATCCACTCACCCTATGGATATCCACAATCAGACGAAATGAACGAAACGCCCCTGTATTTCGGTAGTTCATCGTCCTCGCCAATAGCTACTCTTCCCAATGTCCCGCCAATCTTCACAGGCCGACTATGTGGCCTGGACCATCGTCTACTATCAACACAGATACTGTGCCAAGTCACTATGATTGTACGGAGTACGGAGTACGGAGTAGAACAACCAGAATAAAGAAATGCATCCCGGGTTAACTGAAATGAGCCTTCTTATTCAATCGACCACTGCACAGCTCTTATTGCCACTGGATGCACGGCTCACATTGCTCCCCAATCACCTTTGGTTGCTACTAATCGACCTCCCCCCTCAAATGACAAGGCTAAGACAGTTGACCCAGCAGGAGGTAAACTGTTCTCGCACCGAGTACGGAGTACGGAGTACGAACAGATCAACTTGAATACGCTTTCCAGCCTCCGGAATTAGGTCCCCAATTTTAGCCCCATAGTCTTAGCACGATGCTTCAGTGGGAGTTCATTCGACTATCGCAGACGTGGATCTCGCTTGACAGCCATGAGTTTTATCAGCTTGATGAACTGTGCGCCACATAGAAGCCTCGCCAAGTCCATTCCAACAGCCGGACACCTCGCTTCACCGTCAAACGCATCTCGATGTGAATTTTGAAACCCCCATCCAACTTAACGAGGGACTCGATCTCATTTCTCAGCCACATATATTGAGCTGCCCTCTTCAAAAGACCGATACCACATCGTTGCGCTCTTCCACAACCCTTCGATGCTCTTTTGAACGGCTAGACACTTGCTTCTAGTGCAAACGAACCGCTACATGGGACGACAGAGTCCCCAACCCCTGTAGACAGGGTGCTCCACCAAAACTGCAAGAGAAGTTTCAGCTCCTCTTTAACCTGCAAATAACTGGTCCTCAATGCTATTATTATCTAGGCTTCCTCCGTGCACCGTGATTTACCGCATCCCGAAATGCCACTTCAGCATACCAACACTCGGTCCCAGTAAACCAGCAGTGAATAAAGATGGCTACCCCAAGATGTCACAAGAACCAACGCAAGCCGTCCAATGATGAATACAATATACCGCATCGCATGTCAAGATACACCTCTCGCCACCGAGCAGATGAGGCGTTGCGAGCCCTAGATGGCCGGCAGTTATGCCGCACTATCACGGGTGGTCCTCAGTAACCCTCAGCGACTCGTCGTGTTGTTTCACCAGAACCATAGTAGTTCCAGATAGCCTTCTCGGGGGTTGGAAGATCCTGCTACCGTCCATAATGCTTGTCCTTATTCATAGACTCCGCCTTATAGGTGACTAGTTAGCCAGATCGGATCTCTGGTGCACACACACACACATCCTATGAATATTATTGCTCAGCGGAAGCTTAGGAATCGGTCATGATTGGTGGATCTTTTGATTGAGACTCTCCGGTGTTACTCGGACCAGCGAGCTAACAACCACAGCCCTTTGACTCCAGTATGAAAGCTACAGGGGTACGGTGCACGGAAACTGGTGAGTGGGACTACTATCAGGTCCATTGTGGCAAGCATTGGGCCACTCTGAATCGGGATATCCCCCTATCACAAAATCACGATTTCGATATAGCCTCTGGGTAGGGTAGAAAAGAAAAGAAAAGAAAAAAACAAAAAAAGAAAAATCTTAATGGGAAATTGATATTTGAATACTACTCCTACGTACTGTACTACCTAGTGGTCCACGTATGATCCTCAGCAGCCCTACTGAGAACTTAGGATTAAGTATGTACATCCATACCAGACCAGTACTAGGTACTAAGTAACTACTCCGTAATATTCTGAAGAATAGGGCTAGGTACGAACGGTCGGGTTCATTGTGGCAAGGGGGATCGTGTTACCGCCTGGATCGTCGCCAATCACATGCTCTGGAAGGACAGGCAGAATATGAAAGTATGACTAATGAAATTGAGTGGAATGGGTTGAGTAATAAATGTCGATCTTATATGAACTTGGGTACGGAGTAGTGTAAAGAATATCCACCATTGGATGACGAACGACAGCGGCAACGGTTTCCACCTGATATTCTCGGAGTGGTAATGTGTACGGTGTACGGAGTACTCCGTACCTAACCTTTGATCAACCTTATCTGGAAGCCACGTCGTCATTATTCTCCAAATATCAGTTGGTTTATCACGCCTGATCAGCATTCAGATCTCAGCTAAAGACGAAAGAAATGCTGCCTGCGAAGGAAGACAGTCTGTTTTGAGAGTAGCCTCTACAGCGTGTAAAAACATGAGATATATACAGTCTAAAAAAAGGCTCGTGCAGCGACAATTCATTCAACCAATCATCGATGATACAATACATTATTTACTGCGTTTTCTTGGTCGTCGAGGCAGTAGACGTTGGCGCAGAGTAGAGCCACATGATGACGAACGCCAGGAAACCGGCCACAACAGACCAGAGGCCAGCGATCCAAACCCATCCTCCGCTGATCTTCCAGCTGCGAGGATACTCGTCGTGAGCGTAATGACGGACGGTCACTTCGTGCTTCTCTTCGATGCTGGTGAGGAAAGGACGCTTGTAGTTAACACGGAAGGAGAAGATGCCGTGTTGATCGGGGACGGTGAACTTCGTGCTGTAGATTGAGCTATTCTCCGTCTTGCCAGAAGGCTGAAGGTCAAGGCGATGGAAGGGTGAAAGCATGGTGAACTCGAGCTGGAGGGCGTCGTTCTCGGGGACCTCGAACGGTACATACTTGTCGTATTTGTACTCGGACACCTCAATGCTGAAGACCTGTGAAGGCACATGTCAGTCCCATGCCATTAACAGCTTACAACTCCGATTCCATGGGTACATACTGTCTCATTCTTGATACGGTAGATCTTAGGATTCAATTCCACCGAGGGGGCCTCACTATCCTGGGCCAGATGATGTTCAATCTTGCCAACCTTGAGGACTCCGGTCTCCTTGAAGGCCCAGGCGGTCAGCTGTTTGGCAAAGTCGCGGTTAGCCGTCTCAGACTCCTTTCCGTCGCCAGGTGCCTTGACTGTGGCGGAGAACCACTTATCCTGGAGACTTTCAACGGATCCCAGAAGAGTGAAGCGGGCAGAATTCCTGGCTTGCATGGCGGAAACAAGAGCGAGCTGGGACCCAGAAGCCACAACATCCTCAACGGACCCAAAATCCTCCTTGGGGTTGTAGCTGTAAGCAGTTACTGGGGCGCTCAGGATAGGTGCGAGTAGCGGATTGGAGTCACCCAGCGTGTGAGGGGCAGCGCTTGGGAATGCCAAAACCCCCTCGCCGTCGAAGAAGGACTTGGTGTCTGGTCTCAACTGGCCCGGCCGCTGGAGAAGGAGGACATCGTGCGTTTCAGCCGCGGAATGAATATCATAGTTGAAATGATCGACGACCATGGAGGAACGGTCCGTAGACAAATGGAGATCGAGTTCCAGGAGGAGCGAGCTGATAGCGCTGGGCGTGGTAGACTTCCCGGAAAGGGCGAGCAGGACGTTGCCGTCCTTGTTCATGAATTCGATGATGTTCTTAGGGCTCAGAGAAGGTCCGAAACCTGTGTAGTGTGTCAATTGACTTGTACCATCGGCCCGATTGTGTTTTTCAAAGGGGCAATATGCGAACCTTTCGACCGGGGAGGGAAGAGGAGGACATGGTCGTAAGCTCTCTCTCCGAGCTCGAACAAGGAAAGCTTGTCGCTCTTGGGCGATTCGACGACGGGGTTGTATCCTCGGGCTGTAAGAGGATTAGCAATCAATTAATTTCAGTCTGTATAGTATGGTCCCACCTTCTAGATCACCCAAGAATGTAGAATACGACTCCTTCTCAGTCGCATCTTCCAGAACAACCAGTAGACGGTTCCCCGAACTACTCAACGCATTTACAACAGCTAAGAAGCAGAATAGCAGTAAAGAAAGACACCACCGCATCTTATAAGGATCCGCGCGGCGGAGCGGAAGAATGACGGGGAGGGGAAATAATCAGATACGACACCAACCGGAGTTGTCGTGAAGATACAAACGATGAGTTGCGAGTATGTAAACGGGCGACGTGTTTGGACCGAACGCCAAGACTTGGTCGCCGCTTTGGAATTGCCGGCCTTTCATCAACTTTCAACCTCCATTTCTTCCCCTCGCAACATCGAACCAACCCAAAACACCCTTTCCCTGGCACCCCCAGAATCGCTCAATTCCACCGTTAACCAATTGCCTCCATAGAGGAGTACCTTGTCTTGTTTCCACCGGGACTGTCCCGCTCAATCGTGTCTCGCGACCACCGTTCTTACGAAAAGTTTCTTTGAACGTCCGACTAACTTCCCTAACCCTTTTCCCTTCACAATGTCTACCCCTCAATTCTGGTCGACACCTCTCCGGTACATTCGCTGGGCCTCTCATGAAAAGCCCGCTATCTTCTACTCGATTATCGTTGGTGCCATGGGTCCCGTCATGCTGGTGACTCTACCTCCGATCAGATATGCCTTGGGTGACATTGATCCGGAACCCATTCCCATGACATATCCCAGTGAGTCCTTTTCTTTATCATTTGATCGTTTCGTCTTCTTTTGCTCTCAGATATGCCGAAACCATGGTTTACTAACGTGACACAGTTCCCCAGGGACCCCGGAAGATCCCGCAAGGCTACGATGACGAGTAAACCTGCCGGGGACAGCGAATGGAGCCAGTGTCGATTTTCAAATTTACTTTAACTTGGTGTATTTAGCTGGGAATTTGAGTCAATTCAAAGACTACCCTACCCTTTGTTGGACAATGTTCAATTACAACACCACCCATCACCTGAGCCTATGCGGGAGATTTATTCCAGGGTGATATCTGGGTTACATGGCTCCTGAGATTCCTCAATCGCTCTCTTACCATCCCCCCCCTAGATGTCTCTATACTCTTACGGCCTACGGGTTTGGTGATCAGCGTTACAGTGTATTGTACAGCGGGGAATAGTGCCATTTGTTTCCTATCCTATGGTAGTAGTCGCTGTGTTTATTCACTAGTGACTGAGTAGTACAAATTAAAATATGATTGGTGTTGGAGGGTGGTTTTTGTAAGGCATACCAAATCAGTAGTGTGGCTGTTCTGCCGTCATCATCATCAACATCATCGTCTCGACATCTTCGTCAGCAACAATAACAACCTCTTTGTCAACCTGAGCATCAGTAATATCAATGTCGGGAATGTCACTATCTTCAACGCTGGAATCGCTAGATTTGTTAGCACCAATGTCTTCAGCTTCCGCATCAGTAACATCAATGCCGGGAATATCGCTATTTTCAACGCTGGAACCGCTAGAATCGCTAATATCAATGTCTTCAGCTCCCGCATCAGTAACATCAATGTCGGGAATATCGCGGTCTTCAGCACTAGAATCGATAGAATCGCTAGAATCGCTGGTGTTAATGTCTTCAGCTTCCGCATCGGTAACATCAGCGTCCTCAACGTCAGCGTCGTTCACCTCATCATCTTCATCACTTTCTGTAACAGCTTCGTAGTCAGACAGGAAAAGTTCCTCGTCGCTATCAACATGCCAATCACCATCTGGCCAAGTGATCCAAGGGAGTTCGTCGTCATCGATCTTACAGCACGTCAGGTAAGGTAGTTCTCCCATAACACCAGGATCATAACGGCTTTCATTAATCAACAAAACAGAAACAAACTTGCTCATATCATCTTTGAGTATGTCCAGCCTCTCTTTAAGTATCCTGGCCTCGTGTACATTCAGGGGGAACGCGTTTAACTTCTGCTGCTCTTTGGTATCTAGGTAAGCATCACCTCCTTTGTAGATGGTACGATAGAAAGCGGCACCGCCGTCGCGAGCAAAATAGGTGCGGTCTTCATAGACTGCCATACAGAACCACTGGCTGTAGAAAGTCATTGCCATCCACATACTGTAGTCCTTCGAATAGGAAGTGACCATATCTTCGGTGAGTGAACCGTCACGGGTTGTTTGATAAGGGCAATGCTCGAGCATCTTGGCCTCCAGGTTTTGCTTAAACACCAGGAGCTCCTGCTGTTTGTTCTCACATAATTCGTGAACAACGCCTGGCAAATAGTCAAGATCATCCGCTAGAGCGTTCCAGTTTCCGACAATGTGGATTGCTGCTTCCTTGAAGATTAGCGCCGATCGCATGTAAGTGCCCAGCTTTATCCAGCTGATCGGATCATCGGCGATAAGAGCATAGAGGTGTGGGCCTAAATCCCGAAGAGAGGCTATGATGACGGGGAAAACCGCGCGTGTGGCTCTGAGGCAGTCGGCCAGATTGACTAGGTCCCAGCAGCGGCGCAGAACATTCTGGAGACCTCCTTGGTCTAACAAAGGGGAAAGATCATAAAAGATCTTCAATATGTTAGCCCAAAGGAGACGGATTTCTTGAGGCCACATTATGATTGGATTCTGGAGTTTCGTATACATCGGCCCCTGACGATATTGGTCATCTGGGTCCTAAATTTTGGAGTCATAAGCGGCGCGATCCCTGATCATCCTCAACCACGACTTACATGAATCTCTAGTACTCCATATCCGTGCGATGTTGACTCCACCAGCTCAAGCTGTAGGTAGCCGAAATGCCCAATACCTTGTGGTCTAAGTGATGAAAGTAAGTCTCTCAACTCACGTGAATGGGCTCTGAGTTTGGAGGAATGTAAGCGATAACCATCCTCATAGATGACTATGTTAACATCACCATCTCTGAAATAGGGAAAGCAGGACGGCATCCTGAATGACAATCAAAGTTGGCTATACAGAATGATTCGGAAGAAGATATAGCTTGGAAATGATTGTGGAGGATAAAAAGCCAAGCAGTCAATAATGAAAGGTAAAGGATAAGCACAATACAATCATGAAGCGCATTAACTGACTGGAATGAACATAGAGATAGGCGATAAAATAGGAGAAATATCCTCACGACAGTGAGGTGTTCTGTTACTGCATTTCATGATACTCTCACAGATCGCCACGGCGTCCAAGACTCTCCTGCAAGTAAACAATAGGCAATCAGTGCATATAGGGTTAACATACCCACAGCAATGACATCGTGCACAGTAGACATGGTATCTACTTCTTTTGGGCCAGGCCGACAGGAATGGAAACATATAAAATTGCACTCATTTAAGATGCACAGAAGTATGGACCATCCAAAGGGATCGTGAATTGGGATAGAATGAGACCGGATAGCTATAGTCACTGGCACCCCACGAACAGTGATTGGGAATTCAAGGGAGTATTGGTAACAAAGAAGGAAGATAATCATAGTTGAGCCGACTGGCAAACATCAGTTATTGAACGGTTCTGGAAGATCCCCAGGGTCAAAGCCATTGAATAGACAAAGAATAACGCCATATATGCTCATATCTACATATAGCTCATGAACAGTATCACTGTATATCATCAAAGCCCCTAAGCTGATGGAATCCAGAATCAGTCGCATGCTCCTTGCAGACTCCTCACGTTGGAAACAGTCGAATAAAGCTTCTCAAAATGGGAAATAAAGAAAAAGAAAAGTAAACAAGGAACAACAAATGACCACATCCAGTACACCGCGCAGTCGTAAAAAAATGGGAATAGTTTCCAATGGTGGAGATTGGAGGTGAAGTAACCACAAGAAAACCAGCACCGGGCATTACAACATAACCAAAAAGCCACCTTTTCATAACCCATCACGCAGATGCCCCAAAGGCCGGTCAATGTTCACATTATTAATGCTTTCTGACCTCTTTTGACGGTAGCAATAGCCAGGTCAAGCAAAAAAAAAAAAAAAAAAAAAAAAAAAAAAAAAAAAAAAAAAAAAAAAAAAAAAACCAACGTCGATGGAGACATTTCATGAGCATAAAGAATCCAGCAAGGATAACTTGATTGGCATCCAGGTCAAACGAGATCCGAGTTTCCCAAGGTATGGCTCCCAGTAGACTGCAATTTGGTTCTCAACAGCTTAAGCATCATCACTCCGGCCTGGTTCCCTGACAGGCTAAGGAAAAAAGGAAAAGAATCTGATCCGCGTAGATGTTGGAGGTGTGGGCAAAATCTTGGAAGTTATTGCGAAAATTTTGATATCCCCAAGGTGATATTTTCCGGGGACAAAAGGTGGATTTGTAGCTACACCCCTGGAATTCACAGAATAATAAAAGGGAAAAGCATTGTTCTTCTACCGCCGGCGGGCTGGGTCCCTCTCCCTAGTTGGCTGTGGCCTATTGCGGTCCGAGTATGCCTCCGGGGTATATCTTGGATCCATTCCTCCTATCCGCGGGTCTGGGACAGTGGTAGCAGGGTAAGCTATTCCGGAAGTAACAGGGGAATAGTCAGATTCTGTTTCATAGCCAGGCCCAGGATATCTTGGGTTATTCCTTCCATTTTCGTAGCCATAGCCAGCGGCAGTTGTATACGTGTATGTTTGATGCATATCGGCAGACACTGGGGGCTGGCTTGGGGCAGAGTAAGGAATCTGCGGGGGAGGGTACGTCTGGCCAGATCCAAAGGTTGAGTGATTTGCAGGGTATGAAGAAGCAGTTGGGTACGGGGCACTTTGAGTCTGCCCGTATGGGGGTTGAGTGTAAGGGTCCACATATGGCTGAGGTGGTGGTGCAGTGTAGGCAGGTGGAGGAGATGGACCCTGCTGCTGACGCCCTTCATGAATTGATGAAGATGCATAGGTCGCTGGAACCATGTTAGGTGGTGGCTGGGACACACTGTAGTCTTGAATGTAACTACCTCTGGGATAGCCTTGGTCAGCGCGACGGAGCACATCCGCCTCCCACCGTGCAGAGTCAGCTTTGAGATCAGCAATCATTTCCTGAAGTACAGTCCCCGGTCAGTTTGGAAAACTCGAAAGAAAAAAAACAGCATCACCCAAGTGTTGTTTTCACTTACTGAAGTAAGATTTCTATAAGCACGAATAAAGTAGCCTTGGCGACCCTGTTTCACATCCAGTCAGTAACAGGGATACAATGAATGGCGTATTGCCATTGCTCGACTGATTCGCTCATCGGCAGTTTTTAAGGAAATATCGGGAGACACACTTGGTGGTTTCCAGGTCTTACGAGCGCATCATTTCCAAGGTAACGGCATATGTCTGCTTGGATCACTTCCCGGCTGATTCCATCACCGGGGATAAAATACTCGTTCTGACGCTCCGGGCGTCCTTCATATCCAAGGCGTCCAGTCATTTTGTCCAGGGATAGGGGATAGGTCCAGTATTTAAGGTACTATAAGCCAAGGGATCCAAATGGGCACCAGGGAGTCCAGGGAATCCGGAGAAGTTATCAAGTTGCAAGATCCAGTGATGGGAGATGATGTCCTCTTAGGGTCGTTTTGGAAGCAGAAACAGCAGAAGTACAGCTCTAATGAGAGTGTGTCCAGGTAAACTCCAAGGCTGATGGTAATCAAGGCTAACCGGAACTTTTGATTGACAGAAACCCACGATGCAGGACAAGGTTTCAAGAGCAAGCGAGTCCACGGACTGGTCTCTCTGGAAGATTTCACCAGTGAGAGTAAAGAAAGAAATCAGGGAGAAAGCTATTGCCCACAGCGGTTGCGAAGGACTGGGGGTTTTAGACAGGAATGTCAAGTTTCCTCAGGCTAGATCTCCGGACGGGGCAACGACAGAACCGAAGAGTTTGAGATGATGGGTGTAGGAGGGAATTGAAAAATAGAAAGAAGGCAGATTTGGAACAAGTGTAAGAAAGAAGGGTTTCAGGTGAGGGGATAAGGGGCCGATCCTAAGTGGGGGCACTCCGTCTCTGATGGCGATTTCCTTTTCTCTTTCTCTTTCTAAGCACTTCCTGTACACTGTTGGTTCCTTCAAGCTGGCGGGAGATGCCAGGGGTGTTAAACTAAGGAAAAGAGAGAG
>ML739345.1:0-21737 GCA_009193565.1 Aspergillus coremiiformis
AAAAAAAAAAAAAAAAAAAAAAAAAAAAAAAAATCCAAAAATCCTGCAATGTAACCTCATCTTCTTCTTCCATCCACGGAGTATATCATTTCCATCTCCGGAGGAAGAAATTCAGTCTCCGGACGAAAAGAAATAACTTATCGCCTGAATACAAGGAGCTTGAGACGCTTGGCTTCACGACCCACTCGTGAATCCACAATGGCACATTGGCACCGATACCCAACTTCCCAGTGGTGGATCTTGTGTCTAGTAGTATCTAGTCATGTAAAAGTTTGGCGGATTGGATCCTGAAACGAGATTGATTGTATTGCCTGACTCGTTTATCCATTCTCCTTATGTCTCTGTCTATATGTACGGAGTACTCCGTACTGTTCATCACAAACTAAACTCCAATCGATTCCCAGCGAAATCCCTCGCAAAAAACCGCGTTGGAAACTCCGCGCTCATATTACCTATCCATGTTATTTTTTTTTTTTTTATTTCTTTTGGGGAAAAAATGAAAGAACAAAGACAAGGAACGGACTCACCGGAAATTGGCCCCCCAGGCTGATCCGCTTGGATCGGAGCAGCCCGACCCCCCCGAACATGATGCTCCCATATCCGATGCTGTAACTTTTGCAGATCTTCTAACGAGTCAATTCGGAAGCAGGGATGACGCGAGGAATTCGGTTCGTTGGTCCCGAATCCAATGTGCACTTGTTGCGGGCCACCGGCGATATCGAACCTGTTGGTCATAAGTTCATTCCGGTTAACTTTTAGACCATACTAATAACGATAGATTGAATATATATTAGTAATACTATATGCCAGTGTACATACCAAGCGGTCCTCTGAGCCTGCACCTGGGGAACAGGAACGGCAGTCAAACCGAGTGTTCCGCCGTAGAACTCATTGGCTTCGGCGAGGAAGCCCTCGGGGACCACGAGGTTAATATGTGCGAGACCGCTGATCATCGTTTCTGTCCATCCGTGAAGGAAGGGAAACGAGCAGGAGAGTTGATTAAGTACTTCAGCTTATCGGAATCCGTTTCCCGTTACGAAGTCCAGAGTCCGGAGTCCGGAGTAGAATCTCAACTTTTCCCCTCGTTCGTATTGCCATTTGCCTATCTTATCGTGATGTCGTGATTTGCAATGGGACTTTCGTCATTCAGCGTGTGTTGCGCTTAGAGATCTTCTCATAGTGATGACAGCAGAGAATAAATACTACTCATTCCTCTCTGGACCAATATATACGCCGTCTATCAACAGAACGGAACGCAGTATATCACATGTGTTCCCATCCCATAGCCGCAGATACATACATGATTCTACTAACGCTCTATCGGACCGGCGGGGATTCATGCAGAAGCGATCATCTGGTCCTTGACATATAGATCGACATACCGGTCTACGTCGGCGCCCTCGAGGGCCGACTGATTCAAGCCCAGCGCGAGCAGCTCGTCGATGCGGGCCGAGTCGAAGTGGGCCTGCAAGTGACGTTTGTACTTAGCCAGGATCTCCGGCTTGGCCTCGTCGCGGCGCAGACGGTGGCCCAGAGGAGCCTCGACAATGACCTCCTCGAGCACAGTACCGTCATGGAGGGTGACGGTGAGTGCATTCGGGATGGTACGCTTGGCGGGATCGTGGTAATCCGTGGTGAACTGGACATCTTCCACGCAGCGGATGCGCTTCCGGAGATCCTCAACGAGCGGGGAGGTGGCCGCCTCGGACCCATCAGCGTAGTCATTGGCGGTCAGGCGGTTAAACGCCAGCATCGTGGCAACCATGTACTACACGCGATCAGCGTTCAGCCGTTCTTGGAAGTGTTCCCGCGTGGAGTGCTTACCTGAACGCAGTGATCACGGTCCGCAAAGTTGTCCATCGCCTTGAACTGCTTGTCAATGATGCGGATGCAGGCTTCATGGGTGCGGTTGGTGATCTCCTTGATGTCCTGAGCGCTCTTCCCCATGGCGGCTAGCTTCTTGTTGATGGCCTCCGCTGCTTCAATCGCGGTCTGAGAGTGGAATTCGGCTGCGATGAGCTCGGTTAGATATCATCGAAACTGACGTGTAATGCGCGAGACGACCTACCGGGATAGGAAACCTTGAAGAGGACATTCTCCATGACGTAGCTGCCATAGGGGCGCTGGAACTTGAACTTATTGCCCTTGAAGAGGACATCGTAGAAGCCCCAGACCGGCGCGGAGAGAACGGTGTGTAAACCCCCCTCACCCCTCTGCACCTTGAGCACGAGGTTAACGGCCCGCTGGCATGCGTCCCCAGCAGCCCAGGACTTTCTCGACATGGTATTGGGGGAGTGTCGGTAGGTTCGAAGACTCTGGCCGTCGACGAATGCCTGGGTGATAGCGTCTGCGGTCTGCTTCTCATTGAGGCCGAGCATCTTCGCCACCACGGCGGTCGTCGCGACCTTGACCAGAACCACGTGGTCCAAGCCAACTTTATTGTAGGAGTTCTCCAGCGCTAGCACACCTTGAATCTCATGGGCCTTAATCATGGCCTCCAGGACTTCTTTGACTTTCACGATCTTGCCGCCGGCCACATTGCCACCGGCACGGTTGGTGCGGGAGATCCAATCGGCCACGGCGAGGATACCACCCAAGTTGTCCGACGGGTGGCCCCATTCGGCGGCCAGCCAGCAGTCATTGTAATCGAGCCAGCGGATCATAGCACCAATGTTGAACGCACCATTGACCGGGTCGAGCTGGTAGGGTGTACCGGGTACACGAGTCCCGTTCGGAACGATAGTACCTTCCACGATGGGACCCAAAAGCTTCGTACACTCCTTGAACTTCAAGGCCTCTAATCCACATCCTAGGGTATCGAGGAAAACCAGACGGGCAGTGTCATACTGACAACCGAAAACTCACAACCCTGGTCAGAGAAACAATGCCTACATAAATATGTTGGGGGGGGGGGGATGATAAGTATACGAAATTACGGGAGACATACAGCCAAGTCCGAATTGACTTCGTAGGTGTGGATATAGTTGGCCATGTCCTGAATTTCCGGATCATAGGGTTTCTGCTGGACGCCATCCTGTGCGGCAGACTGAAGAGGAGCCATGGTTGAGAAACGAGAGATCCGGGGAGCGGCGGGGTTGAGTGAACGGAAGGCGTTGAGAGAGGATCGTCTAGAGATGGAGACGGAGACGGAGACGGAGGAGGAGATGCGGGACTGGAAAGTGCGGGGAGACGGAGACCGGTGGGTCAGTCTTCTCAATGCCGAACAGGAAGCAGACATGATATGAGGGAGGAGGGAGGATGTTCAATTCGGGGAGTTTAAGTAGAAGAAATGAGAAGTGAGAAGTGAGAAGTGAGAAGTGCGAAGTGCGAAGGGAGAGGGAGAAAGAAAGTACTTTTGCAGCCGAGGTCGTGACTTTTTGTTTACGCACGGCTATTGTCGGTTATGCACCATGCAGATTCTCAACAAAAATGAACCTCCACGCAAAATATCGCTCGTTTTGATCTTCTATCGCACGTCGGAAAAGGATCTATTGTTTATTCTTCTATTCAGACCAAGCTGATATCAGCAGGAAGAGGAATAGGATCGCCAGTGGAACTGTTCAGTCTTCATTCATTCATCTTTCTTGCAACTTCCTCCTCGTCCGTTCTCTGCAATGACCGAACAATTTCCCTGTAAAGAGCTTCGGCCAGTAAAGGAGGAACGGCGTTCCCGATCTGTCGTTTAACCTCATGAGGTCCGAATCGAAACCCCATCGGAAATGTCTGCAGACAGGCCAACTCCCGGAGGGTAAACTTTCTTCGACCGGAGGGATGGTAATTTCCATCGCCTCCACCACAGGTGATGGTCTTCGCCAGTTGATGCGGGTCATAAGGTTCACGTTGTCTGTGCAGAGCACGCCTGAGTGCCGTGACTACATCATGATCTGGCGCTCCGACGGGGATGTCACAGATCGCTTGGTAAATTGTGGGGTATTCGCCTGGTCGATGCGATGGGGATGGGAAAGGGGGCAGAGTTTCCCCCGGTCTATATACGATGTCAGTTAGTATGTCTCCAATGGATAACCATTCACGGTCAGGACCATCCTACCCTGAAGCGATGATAATGAGCCTCTTTCTGATCTGGGGAACCCCGTATTCCATGGCTTTCAAGACACCCCACCGGACAGAGTATCCGATCTCGAGGAAATCGTTTACTACACGGTACAACGTTGCGCGATGCCGCTCAACCAACCCGCGTGTCTCCTCCATGGTATGTACACGGGGTTTGGACTGTCGAATGAGGTTCGAACAAGAAAAAATGCAGGCCGAATTCGCATCGTCGTGCACACTATTCACTGTATGGGCCGAAGAGAAGGGCTGGCACGGAGGGGAGCCGTGACTGACATCAACCCTCAAAAACGCATCGTCGTTGGTCAAAAAGTCAGTGATATCACTTAGCTCGCAGTCGGCATCCTCAAAATTGAGCCGATAGGTGATAGTCGCCTGTTCGGACTTGTCAAACGCCCATTTGTTATAGAGACCAGCTTGACGAGCACCATGTGAAACCCCTCCGGCACCACAAAACCCATCACCAAAAGTGTATTGCCGACGTCTCTTTCGTTCCTCTATACTTTCAGGACGGTTGAGATCAACAACAGAATCTGCTTCGTCTAGCACGATTACAGAGGAGCGCCCTGTATGGGATTCTTTGTCGCCGAAAGCTTCAGTCTCCCCCCTCCACTGCCGTCGTAGCAAAGCCGGTGCAATCTTGTACCGCTCATCAGCCTCCGCAGATGATACATATTCTATCGAAACTTCTCCGCCTTCTAGGGTCTCCTTCAATCGGCACCAAAGATCGTTGGGCTTGATCAGCTTGTGTTGATCCCCGCTGATCTGGCAAGAACTAGTAAAGTTGATGCTAACAAATCTTTTAGCCTGCAGAAAGGGTATGGGTTGCGTCTCATTGGCAATCCAGACAAGCTCGTTCCGCTCTTTGGGGATGTACGTTCCCGCATGATTTCTTGTCCGGATGAGGCGACGGCCACTGAAATAAACTGCGTTCCTGTCATCCGTGAGGATAGTACATATTCGGAGAAACGATCCATCGTGAAGTTCGAGCGACTGCCCTGATTTATAGAGGATGCCATCGATACAAAGTTCTTGGACCAGATGTCTTGGTGCCTCATGGATTTCCTCGGGTGGGACTGTTGCTCTTGGCCTTGGAGAATGCAACAACCAAGTTTGGAGGAGCAGCTCAAATTCTTCGTCGGTTCTGTAATCGTTTTCGTTAAAGGCTTGAGGTTCTGGATCCGTCAGATCGACGATCTCCCGCTGGTTGGCAGCTGCATTTGAGTCCAGAAGAAACGGAGTGGGATTTCGGTAGCGACCATCAGATATGATCTCGATGTCATCTATATGGGGAAACCTGTCTGGCTCATGATCGACGGTGACACTGCTATCTGTGTCGCTATCATAGATCGCCGGAGTTTTTGACCTGGGATCCGGTATCTCAAAAATGGAAGGCTCCCGGGCTTGAATTGAACCCATCTTGAGCAGAAGAAGAGGTCATAAGAGAAGGAAGGAAACTGGAAAAGGCTAGGTGATGAGTTTCCAAAGTAGAGAGATATGATGGAAAGATGCTCTCTGGGGGAAGACTGTAGAAGAGATGGACGTAACACCGTTGTAGGGAAGTGGAAAGTAAGGTGATGATAAAAGCGAGAGAGAAGCACAACCACTTGCCCTGATATCCCATAATAGCCATTCACTCTCAGCAAAATCAATTGCATCATACCTGTTTGAGGTATAACACAATAATGAGTAGGGTCTGAATGAAAAACAAAGGGAAACAGAGCAGCAAACATACATAAGATATGAAAGGATAGTAGGGGATCCATGACAGTGCTATGTTTGACATGCTGAAGGAGATATTGATGCCTTGACTGTCTTCAAATGTCTGCAAGTATCCATGGAAAGGAGGATACCAGCTGAAGTAATACAAACTGGGGGACAATTCAAAACAAATCATCTCTAATACGACATGGAAGCATGTTCTGAGCAGTATACATGGATTAAGCGCCGCCGACTCGTTTGATTCTATTCTTAGAGGAAGGCAACCCACATTATGTTTCATCACATCAGATGGCGGCTCGACTCAGGGTAATACATAGATATAAAGCCCTTCAAGAGCCCACTTGCAAACGAGTTTCAAAGGATAGTAATTACTCCAAAGCCTTCTTTGAACAAAACCCGATCTAATTAGGGCCAGATCTAGCTACCCTTCATCAAGGCCACCCATACCATGCCATCTAACAAAGATCGCCTTTATGTTGCCCTTTATGCACGTGGAGGCAATCCTACCATGCCAGGCAAGGAAGACACGTGAGTTCATCATCCAGTAACTTCGACGTATCGTGATCAAGAGACTGATGCCCGGGAGCTAGATACCACTGGGCCTTGATTGTTGGACCAAAAGTTGAAGCGGAGGGGGGTATGGGTGTCCGCTACCACGCAAAGGAGAGGCCGAGATTTGGAGGCGGTTCAGAATGGTTCTTCGAGGAGCGCGAGTGTCTACTTGCTCCTACTAGCATGTTACTCATTCGTATCATAGTTGGAAAGATAACGGATGGTAATCGCTTAGTCGAAATTCTGCGCAACACACCTATCCGACAAGGTCAACCAGGGTGGAATTGCGTCTTCTGGGTGAAGGAAGCCCTAGGAATGCTCAAGACTGATACAAAGGCCTTGGGGACAAGCGCCATTGAATGGGACAAAGTGCGCAACGAGGCGATGGGGTATTGTCAACAGAAGAAAGACCAGCACCGCTTTGATGGTCAGGGTAGCTTTGATATGAGAAAGGTCCCAACTTACGACTTGATGGAGCTAAAGGAGTTCATTATTTAAGTTAGCAAGCCAGGATTATCAAATATCTCCAAAGTGTTCTTGACGGATCCGTTCCATCGCCAGCTCGTCGGGCATTGGTTGTAAGAACTTATCAAGCTCATGGACCCAAAAGGAGTTTTGCGGGTTAACTTGGTGGGCACAAGTGTATTCCCAATATGATGGATACCATCCAGCCGTTTCCCAATCAATAATACCAACAATAGTATCTCCGCGAACAAGGATATTTAAACTGCTGAGATCGCCATGAGTAAATACCAAAGGCCATGACTGACTTTGTTGTCTGATAAGATCCTGGATTGGGGGGTCAAGTCTAGAATCAAACTCCATGCCCCTTCGTAAATGTTGATGGAAGTCCTGGACTGTACTGAACGGACCAAAGCGTAAGGAAGAACCTGGTACACGGCAGTCAAAAAGTGATCCGCCATCGATAGAAGCAACCCCCATGCCTTCAGGAGGCTGAAGCTCCCGCATTTCAGTAATCATATTTTTTAATTGTAAAAGAAGTTTCGTCTTTGACGCCGCACTTCGTTTGACCCAGCCACTGCCAATTATATCACCCTGAATCCTTTCCATCACGATGTATGTCCACCCAGAATGGGTAAATGCACATAAAATATTTGGGACGGGTATAGACGTATGTTGAGCTAAAAAACGCATGGTGGACGCTTCAGATAAATGAACCCGATGCCCATACTTCACACATAGTCTGTCTGTCAACATGAGGACATTCCCGTGGCGTGGTCGAATCCGTTTAAGGATTTTGATCGCGAGAAGCGTCGAGTATCGATACCAAGCGTTGTTATGGACTGGATTAGATGCACTTCGCGAAGTGGTGGATGGCAATGGCAAGGACCGAGGATCATTTTGGCCTGACGACATTGAGAAGATATGCAGGAAAGTAAATGCGACAATTGTATTCCCCTTATTCTGGTGGTAGGAATGACTACTATATTTGCGTACACAAGTTCGGGCCAGGAACAAAAGCTGACTAACCAGGCACTAATCGGTAGTCATGAACCGGTGAGCACGTGAGGAAAATGGTCAGGTCACTGGACTGGACAGGGTAAAGATTTCTCCGATCCGCGAACGGAATAGTCCGTAGGCTAGTCTTGTGGAGAAGAGAAAAAAAATTGAAAAAATTGAAAAAAATTGGAACAGGGCAAAAGACGAGGACCAGAGAAATAAAACCTGTGGTGGGCTTCTTTCACCCTTACCTCGCTCCCTCACTCTTTCTCTCTCCTTTAGCCTTCTCTTCACCATGTCACCACTTGGTCCTTCAATCCCTCCGTGGGTGTGATTTATTACTTTCTATCCACGATTTCCAGTCCCTCCTTATTCTCTAAATGATTTATTGTTATGTTTCGATAAAGTGTCCTTAAGAGAAATTTATCCCCAATTTGCCCGCAAAGCGCCATCTCGGTTCTCCCCCACCATTGCGTGTCTGTGTGACAATTTTATTCATTTTTCAAGCATGTGAGTAGATGTTGTAATCCGTCAGCTTGATTCCCAATCGTCCTCTACCTCTACCACCCCCCGCCTTGCATGATGAATTTCGGTATTTTTATATTATAGATGTTAGACTTCCTAAGCATTCTTGCGGAGAAAATCCGACCTGACTCCATTCAATGCTTTCTATATTTGTCAGCGCGTTCCATTGCGGGACTATGTGCTAATTACAAACAATCCTCTAGAAATCGATTACATTCACAAGATGTGTGGTATCATTGCTCTGATCCAGGCGAACCCGTCGTCTTCCGCCGCCGTGGACTTGCATGAGGCGTTATACCTGCTTCAACATAGAGGCCAGGATGCTGCCGGAATTGCCACCTGCGCTGCAGGTGGCCGCATCTACCAGTTGAAGTCGAACGGCATGGCGGCCAAAGTTTTCCAGGATGGTGCTAGAGTGGCAGACCTTCCGGGTCCCATGGGCATTGGTCACTTGAGATATCCCACAGCCGGGAGCAGTGCGAATGCCGAGGCCCAGCCATTCTATGTCAACAGTCCTTATGGCATTTGTCTGGCCCATAATGGCAATCTGATCAATGCTCCCGAGCTGAAGAGATACCTGGACTTTGAGGCTCACCGTCATATCAACACTGATAGTGACAGCGAGCTGATGCTCAACGTCTTCGCTGATGAGTTGAGCGAAACCAAGAAGGCTCGGGTCAACAGGGATGACCTTTTTGCCAGTCTGAGCCGGATGTACAAGAGATGTGAGGGCGGCTGGGCATGCACTGCTATGCTGGCGGGTAAGTCAACTACTACATACCATGTTCTAGACTATCAGAATGCTAATCTCCACAGGCTTCGGCATCCTCGGCTTCCGTGACTCTTATGGCATCCGTCCCTTGGTTCTTGGTTCCAGGCCTTCCGCCGAAGGAGAAGGCACGGACTACATGATGGCCTCTGAGTCAGTTGCTCTGCACCAGCTTGGATTCACAAACATTCGTGACATTCAACCGGGTGAAGCGGTCATCATTGAAAAGGGTTGCGAGCCGGTCTTCCGCCAAGTAGCTCCGAAGAAGTCATATGCTCCCGATATCTTCGAGTATGTATACTTCGCACGCCCGGACTCCGTTATCGATGGTATCAGCGTATACCGTAGCCGTCAGCGGATGGGTGATCGCCTTGCCGCCAGGATCCTCAATGTTCTTGGACCGGAAGTGGTCAAGGACATTGACGTGGTTATTCCTATCCCGGAAACTTCCACGACGTCTGCAGCGGCCGTCGCTCAGTGCCTGGATATTCCGTACTGTCAAGGTTTCGTCAAGAATCGTTATGTTTTCCGGACATTCATTATGCCTGAACAGAAGACCCGGCAAAAGGGTGTCCGCCGAAAGCTAAATGCTATGCAAGCCGAATTCAAGGACCGAAATGTCCTCTTAGTTGACGACAGTATCGTGCGTGGAACTACCAGTCGGGAAATTGTGACCATGGCGAGGGAAGCCGGCGCGAAGAAGGTTTACTTCGCCAGTTGCGCACCAGAGATTACGTAAGTCATTCCCGTCGTTCTCTAGGCGATGACCAGGTTTGCTAATACTCTCCATAGGCATGCGCATATCTATGGTATTGATCTGGCGTCCCCTACTGAGTTGGTTGCCCATAACCGTGATGCCAATCAGATCGCAAAGCACATTGGTGCCGACAGCGTCATATACCAGACTTTGTCAGACCTGAAAGGTGCTTGTGCGGAGATTGCTCAGGAGAACGGGCTGGCTGAGCCGCAGAACTTTGAAGTCGGCGTGTTCTGTGGAAACTACATCACTCCCGTTGCCGATGGCTACTTTGATCATCTGGAGAAGGTTAGAGGCGAAGGCCGCAAGCTCAAAGCCTTGGATCAGGCTAAGGACGCTGTCACCCATGGCTTTGCTAGCGAAAAGGATTTCCAGATTGCTGCCAATGGTGTCAAGTTGGACGCCAGCGGCAACATCATCCCAGCGTCGTCCCCGCGAGAGTCCGAAGTGCCACAGGTTAACCTTGGCCGCACCCGCGAATCCGATCAGAGCGAGGAACCCCCCAAGGTCAAAGATCGGATGGACATTAGTATCCACAACATGGGCGATCACCCATGATACCTGATGCGTTTATGGACAAAGCATTCTTATCATCTGGAGTCCTGGAGTTGGTAGCTGGGGGGGTACAGAGGACGGGAGGGTGGTTATCGCACCGCAATGGCAAAGGGAACCCCGATACCCTTTTATATGCATGACATGACCTATAGACTTGATTATGATGAACAAAGTTTTCTTCTGGCAGTGAATAGCAAGCGATTCCAGTGACAAAAGGAGACGGAAGTAGTTTATCCGGGTCACGTGGAGGTGATTTGATGCTTGTCACCAGATGCAGTTTGACTAGACTTTCCATTATATCACTCCAAAATTCCCTACCATTTGTCCTTTGTTCTTGTATTTCTTGAATCATTGTATAACCCTGGGTGGGGAGTGAGGCGACAGCCTGCTCCTTTTCTCAGTTCTAATTGATACCTACTTATCATGGAGCGTCGCATAACACGTTCTGCTGCAGCCAAAGCTGCGGCAGAGCAACAGGTCGGCATCCAGTCCCCTAAGAAATACTTGTCTTTGAAAAATGAATCTGAAGACCGTCAATCGTCTTCTTTAGAAAATCATTCAAGGGCTACATCTGCCTCCAAACGGCGCAAGACTAACAGCTCAGCCCCAAAGATCAACGTCGTGGATGAGCTGCCCCATAATTTAAGCTCCTCATCCTTCATTCCAGAGCCGACAACCAACGTTAAGGAAGAAAGTAAGAGAATCAAGGTTCTCACAGACCAGGTACAGGACGCCCTTACCACAGCGCCCCCATTGGAGCCGACTAGAAAAGGCAAGAAGGCCAATCCATATCGTCTAACGCCGGGAGTTACACCATTCCCGGATTGGCCGCATCCGACCCCTGAAGCCTGCAACGAGGTCAATAAACTGCTCTCCAGTGTACACGGAGAGGTTGTTCCCCCCGCCACCATTCCCGAACCATCTCTAACCGTCACGGGCTGTGGAGAGGTTCCCTCTGTTCTTGATGCGCTGATTCGGACTTTGCTCAGTGGTGCCACGTCGGGAAATAATTCTGCGTTGGCCTTCAATGGGTTGGTGCAGAATTTCGGTGTCCTCCGCGAGGGGATAGGGAAAGGGAGTGTTAATTGGGATGCTGTTCGTCAAGCATCGCTTAAGGAGGTCTTCGAGGCCATCAAGAGCGGCGGTTTGGCTGATATCAAGAGCAAGAATCTCAAGGTAATTCTGGACATGGTATACAAGGAGAACCAGGAACGTCGGGAAATGCTAGTGAAAGGCGAGAGCACCGACCCGTCGGACCTCATTCCAAAATCCGAAGGCAGCAAGCAGTACGAAATTGCATGTGCGGAGCAACACTTCTTATCGCTTAACCACCTCCATAACCTAAGCACGGAGCAGGCGATGGAAGAATTAGTTAAGTATCCGGGCATAGGGCCCAAAACAGCTGCCTGTGTCTTGCTCTTCTGCTTACAGCGTCCCTGCTTTGCGGTCGATACCCACATCTTTCGCATTTGTAAATGGCTCGGCTGGGTACCTCCGGACAAGGTGACAGAGATCTCAGCCTTCAGCCATCTTGAGGTACGGATACCGAATCATCTCAAATACTCCCTTCATCAGCTCTTCATTCGTCATGGAAAGACTTGCCCCAGATGCCGGGCAATAACCGGACAGTCTTCCGCCGGGTGGGACGAAGGCTGCATCATCGATCATTTAGTGACGAGGACCGGGAAACGGAAGGAAGGAGTTGTGAGCTCACCACCGATCAAGCGTAAGAACACTGGTCGGCAGACTCGTAATGAGAAGTCGTAAGGGAGGTTTTCAAGAGTTCTACTAGTCGACATCTACTAGGAATCTCCAGGGGAAACAAATGGATAATTCGACACAGTTTTATGTAGCCGACATACTATTCCCTTAACCGACAGATTAATGTACAAGCAGAGGATTAACGCCATATTTATGTACATACTATTATTGCCTGATTTTATAGTACGTACTAACTTCAATCTACATACGAGTATGGGTGGCACGTGCTCGGATTTTCTGATAAAACAATCGAACCACTTTCAAGTTCACCTTCCGCTTTGTCCCACCTTCGCCTCCTAAAAGCTTCCAGACAGACGCTCCCTGGAGCTTCGAGTCAATTGCACTCGTCTGGATCCCAAAATGGAGGCTCTGACCCCGTACATTCCGCCAGCCCTGCTTCCTTTCGCAGCAACTCTCTACGATCAAGTTCACTTAATCGGTGTTGCGCTCGTCTCGCTTAGCGCGGTATACCTGGGATATATTATTTACATCGCGGGAAGAAAGGAAGCTGCCGTAGCATTCAATGTACCAATTCCACCCGAAGTCCGTGCCAATTGGAACGGGAAAAAGTGGGAGGATGTTCAGGGAGAAGAGAAAAAGGTGCTTGAAGGTCAACTTCGAGGAGTAAGTCTACTTGAGCATGCACTTTTCCCTTGTGCCGATACGTATGCATTTCCTGTTAACAAATTGGTCGGCTGACTTGGTTTTCTCTCATATAGGCATGGAGCGACAAAGCCATCTTGAGCTATTGTCCGGCGGACGGAAGAATATTAGGCAACGGGATCAAACCCGCAACAACGGAAGATGTCGACCAAGCGATCCAAGCTGCGAAAAAGGCGCAAACCGAATGGGCTCGGACGAGCTTTGCTGAGAGAAGAAAGGTTTTAAGGACATTGCTAAAGTATGTTACGTCCATACCTTTCACGGTTACGATCAAAGACAGGAGCTCACTGAGACTCGTTCGAACGACAGATATGTGCTCGAGCACCAAGATGAACTTGTCACCGCTTGTTGCTTGGATTCTGGAAAGACTAAAGTTGACGCATCATTCGGAGAAATTCTCGTAACAGCCGAGAAGCTGAAATGGACCATTGATCACGGCGAGAAGGCACTGACCCCCGAATCGAGACCCACGAATTTCTTGATGATGTACAAGAAGAACATGGTCACGTATGAGCCCCTTGGAGTGGTGTCGGCTTGCGTCTCTTGGAATTATCCCTTCCATAACTTCATCGGCCCGGTCATCAGCGGTATCTTCGCTGGAAATGGTGTGGTTGTGAAACCATCGGAGCAAACTGCATGGTCTTCGGCGTTCTTTTTGGAAGTCATCAGAGGTGCTCTTTCGGCGTGCGGTCACTCTCGCGATCTTGTGCAAAGCGTGGTGTGCTTGCCCGATGTTGCAAACTTCTTGACCTCTCATCCGGACGTGGCCCATTTGACATTCATTGGGTCAAGACCAGTGGCGCACAAGGTATGCGAATCAGCGGCAAAAGCACTGATCCCTGTGACTGTTGAATTGGGCGGTAAGGACCCTGCTGTCGTTCTTGATGATTCCAGAACAGTGGGCGAGATCTCAGCTATTGCATCCCTTCTCATGCGAGGTGTCTTCCAATCCGCTGGACAAAATTGCATTGGTGTTGAGCGAGTCATTGCCCTTCCTGGCGTGTACGACAAGCTTCTAGATGATGTGTCTTCACGCATTAAAACATTCCGCCTCGGTTCAGTTCTCCTTGACTCCAAATCTGAAGATCCCCAAGAGAAACCCGGCGCTCCAGACATGGGCGCCTTGATCTCCCCAGCCTCCTTCGATCGCCTGGAGTCTTTGATCGACGACGCCGTCAAACAGGGCGCGCGCCTTGTCTCTGGTGGAAAACGTGTTGACCACCCGAAATATCCCCACGGCCATTACTTCGCACCCACTCTCCTGGCCGACGTCACGCCTTTCATGCGGATAGCTCAGACCGAACTTTTCGCCCCAGTATTCCTCCTTATGCGCGCAGACTCTGTCCCCCACGCCATCGCAATTGCAAACTCGACGGAATACGCCCTCGGTGCTAGCGTCTTCGGCTACAACCATATTGACGTCGCGACCTGCGTCGCCAACATCAAAGCTGGTATGGTGTCTGTTAACGACTTTGGAAGCTACTACGCCGTGCAGCTGCCTTTCGGTGGCGTCAAGGGATCCGGATACGGTCGTTTCGCGGGAGAAGAGGGTCTGCGTGGCGTAAGCAACATAAAGGCGATCTGCGTCGACCGGTTCCCTAAGTTGATGGCTACCCGCATTCCACCACGCGTGGATTATCCTATTCGCAAGGGAGATGACAGTCGCCAGAATGGGACTGGTGCGTGGGAGATGTGCAAGGGTGTCGTCGAAACGGGGTATCAATTGACACTGGCTGGAAGAGTCGCTGGTATACTGAAACTGCTGAAGAACATGTAAATCGGGGGTTGTGGAATAAAAGTTTGAACAATGTCACCCGTAACATTGAATCTATGTATGTACAATATCACTTATTATTTAATACACATGATGAGAGCAATGCAGCATGATCGAAAATCAACATGTCGTGCTCATTAGAAATCCCGTTATAAAGCCCTCCACTGTCTCTCCAGATCACAAGAGCTTTCTTCCATCCAAGTCCCTAGCTGCTCCACCCCCAAAACCTCACTTAAATATCGCCTCGCCAACTCCACCTGTCCATTCGCTCTCCCCAAGTAGAACACCGCCCCGTCGACTGGATTAGCGTTCGCCGCCTCAATCCGCTGCGGAAGCTGCAACATAAGCTCAAGAAGCCACCGACCAAACGGACCATCCAGATCCATAGCCCACTGTGTAATCTCCGAGTCATCAGCCGGCACAGACTCCGCACTGGCGCGAACAAGAAGCTGAAACAACGCCGGGTCCCTGCGCGCCACGCGCACCGCCGTCCGGAAATGTCCCGCGGGAATCGTATACGGCACGCCATTCGTCGCCGGCACGGTCGTATTCTTGCACCGGAAATGGTACTCATCGATCTTGAGTAGGGAGGCGAGTGCATCGGCGTTGTTCTCGATCAACGCCACGTGGATTCCCTTTTGCAGCATGTCGCGCGCCACGGAGACTTGCGTTTCCGTTAGCTCTGGGCTGTTGAATCCGCTTGCGATGCGAAGCGTCTCGAGGTAGATCATCGTCTCAGATGGGAACCCGTCTTCGCCTCGGAGTACCCGTTCAGGGAACTCTGTGATGCTGAGGATGCGGTGCGTCCGGGCGGTTGCTGTTTCGTGGCAGGTGACCGTTACCGAGATGAGAGGTGATACTGAGAGAGTATAATGGTTGTTGGCGTTGTCGGTGCCGTGGAAGACGGACGGCTCGTCGTCTCTTTCTTCCCGCGCGAGGAACCGATTCAAACCCTGCTGTTGGTCGTCGGACATCGTGATCCCCGCGTCGTGCCAGTATCGGCGGATCGTGAGCTCCATTAGGTCCGGCAGTCGGTGCAGCAACCGGTGCACCGTGCACCATTTACACCGGGTAATGGCGCGCTGCAACGCGCTCCGCTCGTCGAGATCGCGCGGCACGTAGTCCAGTGGACTCAGGATCTTGGCGATGGTCGCTGCTGACGCGGCGTCAGCTGTCCCCGTTGACGACGGGAGGTCGTTCCAGAATGCGAGCAGGATCAACGCGCGGTAGATCCGCTCGCTTGACACCGTTGCTGCCAGGGACAGTGACGCTCGCGGGAAACTGACGTTCAGGGAGTGAAGGAAGATCTTCTCGATCAGTTCCACCGGTAATGTCTCCAGTCGGCTTAGTTTCTTGTGCGGTGGGACTGGTTTCGCGATCAGTCGATGCGCGCGTTGGACGGTCTTGCTTTGGGAGGAGGTGAGTCGTGCCGCGGGGGACATCAGCGGTCGGCCGCCTTTTGGGCGCTTCGTTGCATCTTGCTGGGGGGGGGAGAGGGTGTTTGCCGGGCGTTTTTTTCGGCGGCCGCGGACTCGGATCGGCGTGAGCATACCCGGTGGTTCCGGTGCTGGGTGGTTTGAGCTTCAGAATTGCTGGCGATGAGCCATGGGGTGCGATTCGAGGTTCTCGGGCATGTCTAACGACTGGAGGGACTGTTTGGTGGTGTTGTTGGCTTTACTTTTGGTCTGGAGTTGGACTTGTGGGTCGATCTGTGAATTTGTGGCTGCCTGACGTTCCAGGCTGCCACGGCTGAACCGCTTCGGGTAAGTGAGCGGTGCCGCTACAACGAGTCGTCGGCTTATGACATCAGAGTTGGAAATATCCACCTGTCGATCAGTTCCGTAAGGATCCTCGTGGTCTTTACTGATTCGGTCGGGGAGAACCAGGACGGGATGAAGTATGACGCCGTGGCTGTTTGTCCGTGACTTGATGGGCTACGGATTATTCATGCGCTCTTGTGTTGTGGTTGACATACTACATCATTGGTGCTGCGTGAGGAATGAATTATTGGGACGAAGGTTACTTATATATAGTTGTAGTGGTAGTTAAGTTGCCAAAGTGTAGATGCCGTGCCTGTCTGAACAGTTGACTTTGATAGTAACTATAAACTTGACTCTACGAACATTTCCTAAAGATCAACGACGTGATTCCATACTAGAATTCTTTCAAAATGGGTGCCGTTGTATCCTGTGTATGTCACCTTCGTTCTCCGTTCTTCCTGGATCAGGGACGTGACGTTCTAACCATCGATAATAGATCCAAAGCGTCTTCCACGCTATCGGTGCGTGCCTCATGGGCATCGTTAACACCATCGGTTCGCTCTGCAAAGCAATCATCGACGGCGTCGTCACTATCCTCGACGTGATCATCTCCTGCCTCACCTGTGGTTACTGTGGACGAAGGAGAAGAGGAACCATGCGAACACGACGGTCCAGAATCTGAGAAGTCAGGGACGACAGATGATGAGTTACGAGGGATACACATGTTGAGTTCTATCAGTTGCGTTGCTTTTGTCTCCTTCCTAGTTTTATTCCCCACCGTTGTATTATAGGAAATGAAATGTTAGAACCTTAACATATATGGCTCGTCCCCAGCTTCGCCATCAGTTTGTCTTTAAGACGCAGGAGATTGGTCGGAATTTCCTCCCATCGTTGCTCGACGAGTAGTTTTATGAACGGATCGTCATCTTCGTCGGCGTATTTCAATGCCACCTGGAAATGATTGGGGAGAACCGGCCAGCGGACGGGGTATTTGTAGCAGCGGCAGCGGATGTGCATGTTGACCAGTCGGTGGAAGGTCGCAAAGTCACGGGCGCGGATGACCTGTCGAAGGATGCGGCGCGAGCGGTCGAACGAGTCATTTTCGTCGATGTATGCGTCCAACGAGAGCAGTTGGAGGAATTCGAGTTTTGTGTCCGTCCACGGTGGGCCGAGGAGCTTGTTCGGCATACGAGCCGGCAACTCCGGTAGACAGCATGGAAGCCGAAAGAGATCGCAGTCGGTGAACAGCCGGTTGGGCTTGCGGACCTGGAACGCGCCGAAATGAAACCACACCGCGACCTTGTACTCCGTGTTGGTGTCCCGGTCTTGAGCTTTCAGGATCAAATCTCCCTTGCTGCGGGATCCTCGCAAGCCTTTATCGCAACTGTCCAGGTTCTCGAAGCGGTGGCTGATGTTGGCCAGAGCGGAATGGTCTGCAGGGGCCAAGTCGAGGTTGTGACATTCGCGGCGGATGGCATGTTGCACATACTCTCTCTGGCACCGACGCATCAGCGAGAGTGTACACCACCGAGAAGCGAGGATTTCATCTTGAAGATCCCTTCTCTGCTGTTCGGAGAGCGCAAAGAAGTTCAGAGGCGGCGGTAGAAAGTCTTTGGTAAAGAAATCACTCTTTGAGCTCTCATTGGCACTGCTAAAGGCCAGTCGAATAAGCCAAATGTAGACGATAGGATCAGAAAGGACCCTGGAGAGACACAGGGAGGCCCGTGGGAGATTGAATTCAAGGCAGCGGAAGAAAATCTCCTGAATGATCTCCACGGGGAGATTTTCGAGGTGACACCGGTTCTCACCCGGTGGTGACAGTTGACTCATCTGGCTGATGGACCCGTTTAAAGAGATTGGTCAAGAGGTAGATTTCTGCTAGAATCCAACAGGTGCTCATGTAAGCCTTGCAGTGTTTGTGATACGAGAGAGAGATGGGAAGAGGCCCCCTTTGTCATCTCTCAATTCCGCGCTTGACCAGACATTCACAGATCGCTTATAGATAATTGAACCACAGGACCACAGGGCCACAGAGTGATCAGAGGAATTGCCTCTCAGAAAGATCATACAGATCACAGGATCCTCACAGTGGGGGTGCCCAGAGCAGCCCGTCCCCAGAATACGATAGATGCGGGGATTCAAGGAGAATGTATCCCTGATGGTGGAGAATTTGAAATAAGCTGTGTGATCTGGTAGTTATTAGTGTTGCAATTAGGCCCTGTCACCCATCATGCTAGGGGTGTTAGTATGGTAGTTATGCAGCAGCACTGCCCAGTGGAATATAAAGTGTGATTGAACTTGAAGCCATTCAAGATAGTTGGAACACCAACTTAACAAACACAGTGATAAGCATAAGCCACCTTTCAAACACTGGAATATACATGGAAACTGCTCCTAACAATAAATTATATCCCTAATCTAGATAACGTCTTTCTCTTTCTTTTCTTTTCTTTTCTTTTCTTTCCCCCTTAGACCCGGTACTCACTGGTTAGTACTTGGCGTTTACCAGATATTCAGCACAACGTCCAATAAAAGAGGGCGGATGGCCGGATTTTCGATCTCTAAGTGTGATAGAAGGTAGATAGCGTCGCTGGATGTATCGACAGGCTGAAAATTGTCTACAAAATTGAAAAGAAAAAAGCATGACTGTTGGTTAATGCAGAAAACCATCGTCTAAATTGAACATTGTTTCTATACACATCCCACAACCAACTTCACACTGCCAGTCATAAAGGGTATCCTAGCTGGCCAACATGCTTGACAAAAGAAAATCTCGTCGTGTGATAAAACTGGTCGAAGGAGAAAAGAGGCGTAAAAGGACAGAGAAATCTGCCAGTTTAGACAACAGACATATCGCCGAAGCGCTCCTGGAATTGACACCGATGTTAGCATACGTTGAATCCGGGATTCAGATACAGATACAGATAGTCTTACCTTGTATCCAGCCGGCATCCATCTGCCCTTGCTGACCATAGAGGCGGTCTTCTCATCAATCTCGGGCTGAGCGGAGGCAACCTCATCCTACAGAACAAATCGAGTCAGTGTATCGAGATCTCTCCAGGAAGTTGCGTATGGCATCGAGTGAAGCCAAACATACCACAGTCAGCTCATCAAATGGCCGGGCGGTCTCAATGTTCTCGAGGGTCTTCTGCAGGCTGCGCAGTTCGGCTTCAACCTTGCCCTTGGTCTCCTCAGCGCTCTGAACAGCTTGAGCCTCGAAGGCATCGATGGCCTTGAGCTGACGGGAAACATCGTAGGTAGCGGGCTTGAAGGTCTTGAACTGGTTCTCAATCTGGTCGATGATGGCCTGGTTCTTCAGGACCTTGCGGTAGTGGGCGAAGTCAATGGTTTGGGGCTGTTCGGACAGGAGCTGAACCTTGCGGCGGGCATCGTCGTTCCTCTTCTTGAAGGCCTGGAGAGAGGCGGCGGTCTGGCCGCGGAGGCCGAGGGAGCTGGTCATCTTGACCCAGTCAATCTTAAGAGCGGCGCTGCGCTGTACGTGAACCGTTAGCGGACTTCAATTCCTCTGCAATCGACCATAACCAAATTGGGAGAGCAGAAGTGACATACAGTGGCCATTTTGAAGGGTGGATTGGAGGGATTCGGTGGGAGAGGGGAGTTTCAACGTGCAAAGACTGAAGTTCCGGGAGTGAGGATCAACTCGGCAAAGGTTTGGAATGGGGATGTTCCTCACGTGACCCATGGTTCCCGTGCTCCGACCAACAAATGAATTACAGCCAAACAGAAGGTGCCTGAGGTACTCCGTCCATACTCCGTACTAGGTCCGTATATAGCAGTACTCTAGGAGGTACGGAGTACTCCGTACTAATTGCGTCCAATGGATTCAATTCCTACTCATACAATTTCTGTGAAATATGTGAAGGAGGTACAGGGAGTTTACTGATCATTTTAGGAAGCATGGGGTCGTTCAATTCTGCTTTTTTTTCTTTTGAACTCTTGATTTACACTAGGGCCTGACAGAACATGCATCCTAGGGGATATCAACCTGACCTCTCACCCAAAGCCATCCTGCCAGCAGGGCTAAGAGACATCAGCCCCTGATAGCGCAAAATTAAATGGGCAGTGCTTATATGCTGAGCGCCATAATGGAGTTCACGATATCATTGTCATTCTCACGCAGAGCCTTGACGGCCTTCTTGCGCGACACGTTGGCCTGAGCCATGACAAGCTCAATATCCTTAGCCTCAAGACCGGTCTCATCAACGGGTTCGCCATCATCCTCTTCCTCCTCCTTCTTGGCCTCGGCCTCGGGGGCCTTGCCCTTGCCGTGGTCGTGGTCGTGATCGTGACCAGCGTGCTCACCGGCGGCAGCCTCGGCGGCGGCAAGCTGCTGAGCAGCGGAAGCCTGAGCCTGGGAGTTCAGGTCCTCGATCTTGGCCTCACCGAAGATGCTGTTCAACATGTAAGCCAAGGGAAACATCCAGTGTTTATAATACAGTGAGGCACATACATCCAGGTGTTGCTGGAGGGGGAACGGTAGACATCGGGCTGGTTGATAACGAAGAGGATCTGTAAGAGACGCATTAGCCTCTGCATTTAAGCATCCATGCCCCTCATCGCCATTTGATACACAAGGACTGTTGATCATCGGACGAAGGTGGGGTGGGTCGAATCCATACGTTCTTGGGCCTGCGGAGAGTGACACGAGTGATGCCGGGAACGTGCTTCAGGCCAAGCTTGCCAATGGCCTTGCGAGCCTTCTTCTCGTTACGAGAGTGGATGGTGACGGCGGCGCCGGCGGGAATGTTGGGCTCGTCGCCAGCCTCAGACTCGGAGCTGCTGCCAGCATCTTCAACGTTCGCCTTGGGAGTCTCCTCCTCAACGATCTCTTCGATACGGGGGTCGGCCATTTCGTGAATCGGGGAAGCCTAAAAGGGCTACAGAGTCGAGGGTCAGTAATTCGCACATGGGACTGATTCGGTCGCTTGGAGGCTCGAATTGTGGCCCTCTAAACTTTGAAGGGCCCCGCCCATGAAAACAAGCAAGAATTCACCAGTTCCAAGGGTAAAAATCATTTTGACGGCTAGATATTCAATTTGGACGTACCTAGACACAGAAAAGATGACTGTGGTGGATGAGGGGGGTTTTTTGGTCTTGTTGAAGTTGGGAAAGGCGCAAAGCTGTGTGAATGTCATGGGCGGCCGGAAAATCGTTAGCGAGCTTATTGGGTCCCTCACGACCGGGACATCGGACACACATTTTGGAAGTGCCCAGTGGACTCGAAGCGACTCCAGCGACAAGTTAGTTACGGAGTACTTACTCTGTATTTTTTACGATGGTATGACTTTACAGGCCTATCTATAGAACCCTCGAAATGGTTCAATTTTAATTCTAGAATTGATCCCCCCC
>ML739346.1:0-21655 GCA_009193565.1 Aspergillus coremiiformis
TTTCTAGTTCTTATATTCTTCTAGTTAAACTAATAGTAATATAAAAAAGAATAATACTATTTTTATATTCAAGGATTTTTTAATTACTAATCTAAAAGTTTATTAATTATATTATTAATTAATTATTACTATTGTTATACATAGCTTTACTTGATTTTTTTTATTATTATATATATTTTATTACTAACTCCACGCCGTTCTTATATATATATATATATTATTGTGTCATCGTTGTTCCTATATATATACATGTGTTATTATATTATTATTATTGATATATATATACATATACTATTATATTATTATTATTAATATATATATACTAGTACTATTATATTAATATTATTATTATACAAATACACGTTCTTCTACATCGTTGTTATAGAGATATATATACTTATACTATTATATTGTTAACATTGTTATATATATATATATACTATTACATTGCTGTTATACATATATATATATATATACTATTGCTTAGTTATTTACTTATATTATTAATATTTATACTAGTTAATTACATTGTTAAAATTATTAAATATATACTAGTTTAAATCTAGCTAGTAATATTTTTTTTTTCTAACTTTAATTATCTTTATAATATTTCTAGAATATTAATCTAACTTTAAATAAATTAAAAAATAATATTCTAGTTATTCTAATATCTTAGAATCAAACTAGCTTGATCTATATATATAATATATTCTAACAAGGTAATTATTTTAGTTATAATATCTTATATAATATTTATTAATTTCTAGATTAGGCTATAAATAATCCTAGCTTTTATTACTAGACTAACAAAGCATGTAATTACTAGAACTCTACTTTTAAAAAAATATATAGTATATAGTCAATAATTTTATTAGTAATCAATGAATTACTAAGCCCCCTGAACCATTAGAAAGTATAGGAGGCCGTGCGAAGCGTGGCTAAAGGCCCCTTGTTCTTTATGTATGTACTAAGTAGTAGTTCCCTGGTGATTTTTGATCAACTAGATAAATTGTAGATGACTAAATACACTCGTGGCTGTGCACATAAATTCATATATTGAGGTCGTCCTACGACGTACTCGAAGTCTTCGATTTTGGTATAGGTCACGCTTCATTGCACAAATGTCTAGAACACCAGTATCAAATGCCCCATAAACGTAAATTAAACCACACGTTTGACCTGTTGGATTGATGAACAGTTAGTCCTCAGGGGAAAATATCCCACAAATAATAAGTCAGGAAAGAAAGTTGGGGACTCACCTCAAAGAATCTCTTCAACCACCATACCTGGAAAATGCCCTCTCCGATAAGCACCGCAAGCTGGAAGAGACTCCACCACTTCACCCTAGCATTTGTGCTCTCCGCAGTATTCCGGTGTACCCGCTCTCTCACCACGATGTAAGACTGCTCATCCTTAACCTGGGCCAATGCCTCCGAAAGACGACGGACTAGAACGGGGAAACAATTAGCTGCTGAAGCGGTTCGAGCGCAAGTTGTTGAGTGTTCATCCATACCTTCCAACTCCAAAGGATCCTGTGGCATTTCCGATTCTGGGACGTAGACGATTCCATGGACATTGAAGGATACCTCCTTTGAGTTGGAGGTCCATCCCTCATTGCTGAAGCAGTAGATGTATTTACCGTCCGTGTGAGCAACAAATGAGTAGTCCTCGGAAGAGATGGCTTGTTTAAAATACTGGCGGTGACCCATGGGATCCTCGACCTAGCAAAGATAGAAAGAATAGAATCAGCATTTAATTCAAATACAATCCGGTCGAATCAAGTCAAGTATTCGATTTCGATTGCTGGTTCGCTTTAAATAAGAGCAAGTATCAACCACATCCCAATCTGCATTCCGAACCAGCATAATAAAGGGAAGGAGCCCTACCCAGAAGTCGATCTCCAGATTGCCACTGCCTCCAAACTCCCGATCACCGACTTGGAAGCTGACTGTCATCTTGTCATCCTTGTGCAGCGACTCGTGATAGCATTCTCTCGAATGAGCCTTAAGCTGGATGTTGTGTGCGGTCACAGCGGTGATCCACCCCAGCGCGGCGATCAGAAGGGTTGTGGCGGAAAATCGCATGGTGGGTAGATAGTTTCTTGCCTGCAATCGTGGTTTTTCGGGCTGAAAGTATATTATGAACCGTCAAAAAAGGCGGACTGAAGTGGTGGACGACTGCAGCCTGACGGTCGATATTCCCGGCGACGCGCAAGGTGGTCTTCTCTCTCACCGTCTGGAAAGTTGAGGCGCTCGGACCACCTAAACAATGTTGGCGGCCTCAGGTGTCACACATTGTGAACAACTGGTATGCAACCCCCAATGGGCACCCTCATATTCCATTTTAGGAAGCCACGACTAGGAAAGTTAGTACCTAGTACTAGTTAGGTGCAGATGCCCAAAATGGATGAACTCACTTGGATCTATGGAGTAATACTACCTAGATAGGTAGTCATCATGCTTAAAGACCGTCAAGTTCCCTGGCAGACTTCATAATCCCAACATATACTTTTACAAAAGACAAACGACTCAGCTATCCCACAATCTATAATCTTCTTTGTCTAAGTGATCGACGAGTTATCATGCCTGTATTTATAATGGACGGCGAATCTCATCGAGTACCATTTATCCCATTTTTCAGGGCCTACAGGTCCACTCATAATGCTAAGATTGTGAGAACATCACCAAAGGCTTCTACATTGAACGCCATGTGGTCTGCACAAGACGATCGAATCCTATGGAATCTCAGAACTTGCAATGTTCCATGGAAGTATATATCTGCTGCGATGAACAACAGACCAGTCGATGATCTCAAAAAGCGCTGGGTCAATCATCTCCATGAGGGCAGATCGACAAAGACTGCCATCAAGAAGTCGACGACCAATGGTTGTTTCTTCAGGAAGCCGTTGGAAGACGGCAAAGTTAAACATCAAGTCTCTTTCTCATATCCATCTATCACTCATGGCGATGTGGGTACAGCTAGTATTCTACAATCTCACATAGGGCTGCTCATTTATCTTGTTTCTGACAAGTGATCCCGATAGACTGAAAACCATGGTATTGCCACTTCTCACCTCCCGAAAGTCAAACATGTGTTCTACACTGATGAAAACTTCGATTTGGAGGACGTGTTGCTTTTACACACAATCGCGGCCAAATGGGAAAAGGATAAGTGGTTGACAGTTAGTGCCCGTTTCAACGCAAGGACTGGGCGCAATATTACCTCAGAGGAGGCCAAATCGATGATCGATCTCTAAGGAGTCTCCGGAAAACCTAAAACAACCTTGATGAGTTTAAGGCCCAGACTGGGGATTCTCGGTAATCGGCATCACGGCATCACCATGTGGCCAACATGCTTGTTTCTTCGATGGTTCGAGTAATTATCCGACATCGGTAGGTTAGGTGGATGACGTGGATTTGCTGCCTTTTTTTTCGCGTTTCTTTCTTTTGTGTTCGATTCGGTCCGTAGGAATTCATGTTTAATGGTCTTCTTGTGACATCATGACTTTGGTCAACGAGTATCAATTAACAAAGAGTCGGTCGCCACAAATTTCCGTTCGACCGAGGTTTTCAAGATGAGAGCGACAAAGTCTTCGGCGAACCCGCGAACCGGGTGAGGTATCCGTATCCGATTGAAGTATGTATGTATGTATGTACATACATACATACCTGTAAGGGAGCGCCACAACCATTAACAATAGTACGTACTCCGTACTCCGTACTCCGTAGTGAAATCCTCAATCGAGTCGATCATGGTAAATGCCAGTGAACTTGGATTCCGGACGTTGCAGAGTAAGAGGATTCAGGTTGTAATGATTGTGGATCAGGACTTACTCGATAGTAGTCTAGTATCTAGTGGAGGTTTCAGCCGAGAACCCAAGAATAGCAGCAGAATTGGCTTATAGGGATCGCCGGCTCACTTTTCAATAAACCATTCGTTGAATGACACCAGGAACATTGAGTGGGAACTCCTCAAGGGTCTGGAAGGGATCGAATCATTCTCTGCGATTGTGGATTGGATGAACTCTGTGGGTCCTGGTCTTTTATGGATCCACTGGAGTCTTTCCAAGGTTTACTACTGTCATGATTGGATGAAGAATCGTTCACTTTGAAATTGCATTTGCTGTGTGCACAAGTTGTGTGTGACTTGTGTGCTTCAGGAGGCAATTCTTACCCAATTTTAGTGACTCCACATTTTCTTTTTTCTGGATGTACTCTGTACAGGTTCTATTCTTATATATTCTCAGTCGATCCTTCCTGAACCCCCCCCCCCCCCATTCCCTATATGGTTGTTGTTATTTTGGTCTTAATTCCGGTCGCTTCCTGTTTTTGTACCTTAAGTTAACTAGACCTCCTTTTCTGTTTTTTCCTTCGTTTACTCGCAGTACTCCGTACGTGCAGTACAAATAGGCAGAAGGCGTTCTCTTCCCCTTCCACCGCCCCGTTCTTTACCCATCAACTCGTCCAGTCCTCTCGTTCATTTCCGTTTTGACCGACCAACGTCAACGTTAAAAAACAAAAAAAAAATGCGTACCGCTGGCCTACTCTCTCTTTTGCTCGCAGCAATTCCTGCTGTGACCGCGGAGCGGGGTACTCTCGGTCTTGCCCTGGGTAACAAGAATCCCGACGGTACCTGCAAGTCTACCAGCGACTATGAGGCCGACTTTGATGCACTCAAGAGCTTGACGACTCTCGTCCGTACATACTCCGCCAATGATTGCAATACTGCTGTGAATATCGTTCCTGCAGCCAAGAACAAACAATTCAAGGTCGTGTTGGGTGTCTGGTATGCTGCTCAGGATACAGTTATTGGATCTGGATCTGGATATTAACCTTCCTGGTGCGTTTAGGGCTGATTACGACGAATCCTTCAACAATGACTTGAACGTTCTCAAGCAGACCGTTCCCGGCAACGAAGATGTTGTCCACGCCATCACGGTCGGCTCTGAAACTCTTTACCGCAAAGGTCTGACCGCTCAGCAGCTCTTGGACCGGATTCGCCAGGTTCAGAATGCGTTCCCCAAGGTGACCGTTGGTACCGTCGACAGCTGGAACAAATTCAATGATGGTACTGCTGACCCCATCATCCAGGGAGGTGTCACTTATTTGTACGTTATCAATGCCAACCTCACCCCATAACTATACTTGGCTAATTTTTTCATAGCTTGGCCAATGGCTTCGCCTACTGGCAAGGAAAGGATATCGACCATGCCACCCAGACCTACTTTGATGACATGGCGCAGGCTAAAGCTCATATTGAGAAAATTGCTGGCGACAAGTCCGACAACATTCGCTTCGGAAACGGCGAAACTGGCTGGCCCACCGACGGTGGTTCCGACTATGGCGTAGCCAAGGCCAGCACCAAGTCTGCTGAACGGTACTGGAAGGAGAGTGTCTGCGCCATGCTTGCCTGGGGCATTGATGTTTTCTACTTTGAGGCTTTCGATGAGGCCTGGAAGCCCAAGAGCATTGGTGACAACGGCCAGCCCATGGACGAGACCCACTGGGGTCTTTTCACTGCTGACCGCAAGGCCAAGTTCGACTTGTCTTGCCCTAACTAAGCGTGCCTCCATTCTTTCTGGCATTGGTGGTGTGTCCGACCTCTGTTCTTTCACTTGAAGTTCTAGTGTATCATATTAAGTCCCCACTTAACAGACGGGAAACATGACCTTGCGTCTTCCTTTTGCGTGGCTTTGGGAAGGTCTCGGTGCACCGTTTGCTATGGAACATGTAACAAAGTACTTTGCCTGTACTTAGTAATAGTATTTTTCAACTGTGTTGAAAGAAAATTTATTGAACCAGTGCCATGGCACTGATCCAACCACGTGACAGATGGGGCGATACCTAGTACAGAGTACAGTACATACCAAAGGCTGGTAACTGTATTTGGTATGGTATGTATGGTAATGGGTTGACCGGGAGAAACGTGGTTTTCAAGGTGTCCATGGTTTTACCCCTGAATGAAGACACGAACCAAAGAGCAGCTGTTTATTTGTTTACTCAGGGGCTGGCCTATCGACTTTTTTTGCTGCCGGTCGCTGTGCTCGTCGTACATACCTAGGTACTCAGTACGCAGTCCCCACGTAGTACCTACTACCTAGGTATCCATATTCCAGAACAAGATGCAGCACATACCGAGTACGGAGTACATCTGTAAGCAATAGTGAAGCGGTCCAGACTCCATACGTGTTTCCACAGGATAATAATGATGCTTGGGGGCTTACATGAACCACCAGTAATCTAGGACATTAGTGTCTGTACGGAGTAGATAATCAGGTCCATACCTGCGAGGAAGAGTACTCCGGTAGTACATACCTTAGGTACTACTCCGTAAGTGTCTACCGATAAAACCACAATAAATACCGATCGTTGGTATGTGCATCAGATCCATAGGTAGGGTTGTTTAGTACTCCGTATGTGAGTACAGTACTAGACTACTTCCAGGTGTGTAGATGCCAGATGGCGGTCAAGTCGGTCAAATTAGTAGGTATTCACTCGGACTCCAGCTGTAAAACACTTTCCCCCCAACGGCCCGGCCTTTTGAGATTCGTCCGCCTATGATATTCTTCCTCGGCCGTTTTAAAGTCTGAACTTGGAAGTTAAGTTAGTTAATTCTTTGCCTGGTCGTGTCATGGTCCGAGTCCGATAATTTGAAGCAAGAAGAAGAGAGAGAGAAAAAAAAAAAAATTAAGAGGACTGACTACTAATCTTTCATCTTCCCCCTTAGTACCAATTCCGTTCTTTCATTGTCCAACTTCCAACCAGCTGAGTCCTCCGTGGATGCGCCATGTCCAATATTTTCGCATACCCTAGGTTCCTGTGATCTGTTGTTCATTCTTTTTTTTCCCCCTAATAACACCTGGTTTTTCTTCTCTTTCATCTTTTACTCTTCCCCCCACCGAGGAAGATCCTTTCGCTCCCGAGACAACATCCTACGTGAAGCAAGGTCGCGATTCCGCTTTCATCTTGCAACTCACCTCACTTCCCTCTTACGTAGATGGACCGGAGGTAATTTGCGAGGTGGACTCGATCTCACTGGTTTAATTTCCATGCTTCAATATTCTGGGTGATAAGGAGAGCAGCAAGCAAGTGCTTGCTGCGGGAGTCGACACGGAAGGTGTGTGTGTCCGTTTGTGCATGTGTTACCGTGGCTGCATCTATTTGATCTGGGAGCCGTTCTTTTGGACGATTCTATTTTACTGCCTTGCCATCCTTTTCTTCGTCACCGATATTTGTGAACCAGGAACTAAATTTTCAAATGTCCAATGCTCCCAGATCTAGACCCGTCCGTATCTGCCGCCAATTCGGCGCATTCTCCGCCGCTACATTCCGTGGATTCCTCCCGCCTGCGTGACGATTTTCTTCTGACTGCTCCATTGTCAACATCCTTTACATCGCCAGGTGCGTCGAGTCTCTCGACCACTGGTTCCACTGGCCGTCGGGACTCCTTCAAAGTAACTAGTGTTATCTCAAATACGCCGACTACTCTCCCCACTCTGCCGAAGTATCGAGCTGCTTGGGATTCGTCTACTTCGTCCCCAGAGAACAAGAACACGGAAAGCAGCATCTACTACACGACCGTCTGGGGGTCTCCGTATGCTGCACCCAGCCCTCGGCAACTCTCGTGGTCATTAAGTCAGCACGCTGGTATTGGTCAAGGCTCTGGAGATAGCTCTCCAACTTCAATGCGCAGTGGTATTTATCGCGGGTCTGAAATAAATAACCCCGAATTGGTATTAACATCCGCTCCCGAAAGTTCGACTGCACCGCTGTACGGTAGTATACGCAACCCTTCTCCAGAAAGAGATATATTCGGAAGAAGAGGAGGGAAGTCGATCAAGGATTTCACTCAGGATTGGATCAATCAATATCTTTCCGGCCAGCCAAGGACTGAACGCAGCAACTGGCTGAGCGACGATTCGGGCAGTGAGGCCCCATCATTTTTTACAGCCCAAAATCACTTTGCAGACGATCCTTCTGACGACTGGCTCGGTTTAGAACAAGATAAGCGCGACGAAGATTTGCTAAGGACTCCGACGTTGGCTGACTTTGGGAACCGAAGGGCGGGAGCTGGTAACGGAGAAGGTAGCGTGACTCGTCAGAGGAGTAAAGAATATCTGCATAGGAGAGCGGAGACACTGCGACAGGGGGATTTCTGGGGTTTCGCATATGACAAAGACCCCCAACCCATCACCATGGTGGACACAACGGAGGCACAGCTCTCCGCTGCACTGGGGCCCAAGACACTACTTTACGCCGAGAAGCCGCTTCCCCCTCCCCCAGCAGATGCTCTGGACGAGGATCCTTTAGCTTTGGAGAGTACAGCAAATCCCGAACCCAAAGCGATGAAGATACCGATTCCGGACAAGCCTACGCAAAGAACCAGGAAGAAAATCGCTTGTCGTGGGAAGGCATGCATCATCGCGCTACCATTGGAAGACAAGCGAGGCAGCGAAGAATCCGGGCACCGTTTATTGACCGTTGAAGACGTTGACAAACGCCTGAAAGCATGGGAGGAACAAGGCTATGATATTCGCGGATTCAGTGTCGGCGCATCAGAGGATTATTCGAGCACGGAATTGGGAGGTCTTAGTCGTCCTTCCTGGCCCGATCCTACTGAAGTTCAGGAAGAATGGAATTCCCGGAGTTATGCCGTTTGCTTCCCAAATAAAGCCGTATGGGATGCATATGTCAACTTCCTTCAGGAAGAGAAGTTACGAGCTCTGGGTGTATTTTTGGGCGACGATAATCCGCAACCGTCAGTTTCACCCGCATCAGCCGCCATGAGCCAGATGGCACCATTCCCTGGCCTTGTTTCCTCACCACCTATCCCGACAGCATCTGTGGCTAGTAACCCATTGTCTTTACCTCACCCCTTCTCACCTCAGTTGGGTCAGTCCACAAACGTCCGTAATGGCATGGGCTCTTTGACTTCTCCTGTCTCTCAGTTCGGTGTACAGACACCCTTTCTGGGCGTTGATCAGAACCTTCTTCCTGGATATCATATTCCTTTCCAGCCTACACCTCCTGTCCAAGGCTCTTTGACCCCCCAGAGTTTCTTCAATGCGCGTCAAGCAGGCGCGGCCTCAACTCTACCTGGCGCGCTTCCGAACTTGAACTCTATCCTATCACCGGTTTCCCCGTTGAATGATCAGAATGTGTTCCACCCTGGCCTGAACGAACAATCCGGAGTATCCAAGGAGTCTTTCAGCAATGATATGGGTCATCATATGCAAGACAACATGACGGAAGGTCAGCTATTGCGTCCTATACATACTCCTACCGAGAACCTGGATAACTTCCATGCCTCGACGGTTGAAATTGCGCACCCCACACCTCGTGGTCATAGCCGCGGCCACAATTTGAGCGAGACACTCCAGAAAGGCCTTGACCAATTTGCGCAGTCTGAATACCACTTGGAGGAATCGATAGACAGACAGCTAGATGAAGGCGGTCGCGAATCTACTCACCACTTTCATAGCACAGATATATTGAAGTCTCAGTGGGCCATACAAGATAATAACAATCACGATATCCAACATTTACCTCAACATGTACATCAATATTATGGCGGAACATATCATGCGCAGGAGGGCTCGGATATTGATACCAACCCCAGTCTTTCTGGCACACCTCATGGACCAGTTGCGAATCATATACCATGGCATGAACCGAAACCCAGTGCTGGGTCATACGGTGGGGGACATCGTTCGAAGCTTTCATCCTCTACTTTGAACGTTGATGCCAAGGAATTTGATCCAAAGGCGTCAAATTCATCACAGAATCTTCCATTCCAGGATAATTCCTTCCAATTCCAGGCTGTCGACCATCCTATGTTTACCTTTGGCTCTGGCGCAGGCTTCAAACAGCCGGCAGATTCTTTCAACGTGACTGCTCCTTCCTTCACCCCTGGTTCTTTCAATGTTGCCGCCCCGGTTTTCAACCCAACCAACAACCATTACTCGGCAGGGCCTGGACAATCTGCAGGCGGCAGAACCAAGATCTTTGACAACGTCGATTTATCCGAAACACAAAAGATTGTTAAACAGTCGAAGGCTATTCCCATCGTACGCCCAGATGACAATGAGGAGAAGACATACAAGGAAGAGGAGGCAAGGAATGACAATGGTCGATCTGTTCCTACAGATCGCCACAAGCGTGCCCGCCGCAGTCTTGAAGGTCCTGATGGGGAGGCTGAAATCAGTGTGTCGCATGCTCTGACAGAAACCACTAATGGTCAAGCAATCCCAGCATCGAAAACGAAAACAAACCATCTGTCTGCAGAGGGTAAAGAAAACACTTCGCCTAACAAACGTAATGTCAACTCGCTGGAGACAGAAACTGTCCCAACCCACCACGGCAAACCACAGGAGAGAAAGGAAACACCTGTGAGTGAAGCATCAACATGGATGCCTTCCGATACCAAAGATGAGACTGCAACCGCACGTGCGGAATTGCCAGGACAGGAACGGACGTCGGCAGGAGAGCCAGAGGCAGCTATTGATTGGAAACCTGACTCCAGGCAGTCGCTGCCAGAGGAAGCAACTACCCCATCCATTGGTCTTAAGGAGCAAGAGCCACCCTTGCAAGGAACCACCGATGCTGGGTTGAACGGCTCGGTGCTTTCATCAGATGCCAAGCCATTTGAATTCAAACCATTCGTACCTGAGTTTGTGCCTTTTGTGGTTGAGCAGCCAAGAAACCCTTCTGAAGACACTGCCGAGAAAGATGACCTCATGGCTTCACAAAATGCTGTTGCAAGCCCACCAGTTCTACACGAGAAAGACATCTTGCCAGTTGAGTCGACTCATTCAAGAACCGGTTCGACGGATGATGTGCTGAGAAGAAGTGCTCCTCAGTCGGAACAAGGCTTTGGACACGAATCTGAGGAGGATTCCCCGGATGATGAAGAATTGAATGCTATAATGGAGCAGTTGAATGAAGACTCGGATGTTGGAATTGAAAGATTAAGCACCCCTCACACTGCGAACCGTTTCCCAGAATCCGTTTTAGGACCGTCGAAAGAAAAACGGCACGTTCCTGCAGAGGTCAGGAGTGAAGCTCCGAGCCCTAGTCCAGGAAGGGGTCCCATTTCCCAAGTATTAAATGTGCCAAACCTTGATTTCGACGCTCAATCTCACTTCTCTGCTACTCCATTAAAGAACTTCGCCTCCGTTATTCACTCACCCATCCGACAGTTGGTCAGCCGAAACGATCATATCAGCGACTGGGACGATGTTATTTCCTCCGGTGAAGATGAAAAGCTAGCAAATCGGAGCAGATTCTTTGACCGCCGCATTCACGACCTTGTCGGCTCCGTTGTTGAAGAGCGTCTCTCTCCTCTTGAGCGTGCACTGATAGCTATTGAGAATTCCGTCTCTGCTATCACCCTAGGATCTCAGAACAAATGGTCATGGAGTGCCTCTGTCGAGGGCGAGGAAAGCGATGCTGACGATGAAGAAGAATATGACGAGGATACGTCCTACAGAGATAGGTCGCCCATTCGCCAGAGGGATCGGAAGCTTGATAAGTTAAAGAACGTGATCCTCGAAGCACTTGCAAGTCGTGACAGTCTGCATGAAATCGAGAAACCTCATACTTCCGAACTTGCGCAACTTCAGCAAAGTGTTGCAGACTTACAATCTTTGACCCTACAAAAACTCGCCCAAGATCCTACGGCTGATCTGAGAGAAATGATTGAAGAAGTTGTCTCAACACAGTTTAACCAGCAAAAACCTCGTGCCTCTGAAGCTGATGAAATCGGCGCAGATAGCCTCATGCTTCAGATCGACGGCCTCAAAAATATGCTAAGAGTGAGCGATGAGCGCGCCGAGGAAGAATACAGGAAGCGTAGAGAAGCACAGGACGCTGCTGTAGAACTTCAGCGACTCTTGAAGGTTTCTGAGAATATTGCTGCTCGCCATAGCGAGGCTGCTGAATCTGCTGAAACCCGTCTTTTGCAGTTCAAGGAAGAAAAGATTCCTTACTTTGAACAGGTCCAGTCCAGGGCTGAAACACTTGAGCAAGAACATGCAAAACTCAAGTTGACTCTAGCCGAAATTTCTTCGAAGAATATCACACTCGAAGGTACCTTGGACGAATACAGGTACTCTAGCGATCACTGGAAGCAGGAAAGCGAACAGTCAACAGCCCGGCTCGAAGAAGTAAAAGCCGACAACAAGCATCTACGTATCACCGTCGATCATATGAAATCGCGGATTGAGGATGGGTTGGCTGTGCGATACAATCTAAGCGAGAAATTCGATCGCCTCCAAACCGAGATGGCGACTGTGACTCGAGACATTACTCGCGACCAGGCCTCCTGGCGTAGACGGGAAGAAGACCATGTAGCCAGGTACCATGAGCTTCAGGCAGTTTACAACCGGGAGATGAAACTCCGTGAGAAGCTCGAAGTCGATATCAGCGAGCTCGAGCAGCAGGAACGGGAAGCGGCGAAGTTGAAGTTTATATTTGGACAGTCTCAACAAGAGAATGCTAGGTTGGAAGAGCTGGTGGCAAATCTCAGAATTGAGAACCACGATCTAGAAATCAAGGCAGCTCGTTTTGAGCGTGAATTTAACGAGGCGCGGGAAAGCAGCAGGGTCGAAATACAACGTACCAGATCTTCGCTTGAGGCGGATGTCGAGGCTGCTAATAGTCAGGTTAACATTGTCCGTGCTGAATTAGAAGCGCAAATTCTGCGTCTTCAGAGTCAATTGGATAATGTCCGGCTCGACAGTGACACGGCGCAACAACGGTACGAGATGTTGCTAGAGGAGGCCAATGAAACCAAGGCCAGCGCTATGGCTTCAATGGCGGGCTCCCACGAGCTTGCTATGGAAGAGCAGCGCAAGTTGCATGAGTGTATCCTCAATGACCTTAGGGAGCGCCATGCTCGCGCCATGCACAATACATCTGAGGACCGGCAGCGAGCAGAATCATATTTGACGGAACGTTTGGGACTGTCAGATGATAAGGTCAACCACCTTCAGGATCGTGTCAATCATTTGGAGGAGAGGCTTGAGATTGCCCAATCCGCTGCTCGTGCGGCCGCCGAAGCCGCTCAGGCGGCCAAGGCAGCCCCTGTCGCATCAGGTCCAACACACTCTAGTTCCCCATCGCTGTCATTTAGCAAGGGAACTATGGTTCCTGAGAAGATTTCTCCGCAAGCCTTGCGAGAGTCCATCCTTGTCCTGCAGGATCAACTGCAACAGCGTGAAACACGCATCGAGGAGCTCGAGCAAGAGGTTGCGTCTTTCGATAAGGATGCGCCGAATAAACTCAAGGAGAAGGATACGGAAATCAACTGGCTGCGTGAGCTTCTTGGAGTCCGCATCGATGATCTCCAGGATATTATCAAGACCTTGTCACAACCATCTTTCAATCACAACACTGTGCGTGATGCTGCCATCCGTTTGAAGGCCAATCTGCAGATGCAGCAGCAAGAAAAAGAGAGGGCCCTAGTATCAGGACAGAGTTTCCCCAGCCTTCCTTCCCTTTCCGATTTGACCGCATCACCGCGCTCTCTTCCTCTCGCTGCCGCAGCCGCATGGGGCAACTGGCGCAAGGGAAGAGAAAATCCGAATCCCGGCACATCTGAACAAACACCATCCAAGTCGAGTAACGCAACGGCTTTCCTATCCGGACTTTTGACGCCTCCTGGTTCCAACGCCCGACAAGCCTCCTCTACCGCCAATGGCCCTCCAGGACGGTGGAGGCGACCGTCAGAGAGCCGCCCACTCAGAAGCTACGATACTACCCCTAGACAACCGTCTGCACGCGCAAGCAGAATGCAAGAACTGCCACGGACCCCCCCTCTGCTACGCAGGTCAAGCTATGACCATGATGCCGAGCCTACCGATTACGGCGAGGGCTCTTGGGCAGAAGAAAATGAGAGCACAGCTGATGGTCTCGTCTCTGCGTCACCTAAAGAGGCAGGAGATGGTCCATTCGGCCCACAAATAATGTCTTAGACTGTTTATTAATTTCCATCCTTCACTCTCTAGAATGACAGCTGGTTGACACTTCATTCCAAGAGTAGATCATTTTACCGGTGATATTTTTATGCGGCATCTTAGTTTACTTGTCTTTTGATTTGAGTTGAGGTTTGCGTTATGTATTTGCGATTCAGCTTTTTTCTCTCTTATCTTTAATGGCAGTGGAATCACGATCTTTTTTCTATTTTGGTCTTGTCTTCCCCCTACTTTCCCCCTGATACCAATACCATTTGTATGAGTTTGCGGCAATCTTTTGTATACTTCTTTGACTTCCAATGTTTTATAATGGACTTGACCTCCCACTCGTTATCTTTCTTCCCTCTCACCACCTTCTCTTTCTTTAATAGTGACATGTTTGCCTTGCGCGTTACGTTCCCTACACAACATATTCCAAGCATATTCCTCTGGCCACACTTCCCCCACGCCATCTTATCCATTTTGCTATCAGCTTAGGCTGCTAGTGTTTGTAGATACCCTACCCTTTATTAATAATTGGACATACGGTCATAGACTCGAGACTTGCACCATGAACAAAGTACTAAATGGTTGAACTGAACCTGCAAAGATGATTTTGGGTCGTTTTCTCCCAATCTATACTCATTACTTTCAAATAAATAAATCCACAATCCATGTCGCATCTAATACTCCGTACTTTATCCCCCCATCTATCCCATTAAAAATAATAAACATGAAAAGCAGGCTATCCAAGTGTGAAGAAAAAAGTCCGATGAAGAGCACCAACAAGGGAAGATAGAACAGATGACAGTAGACCACGACATCCCACAATTCATCTAAGCACTCAATCGCCATTCTAAGACCTGTCTACCCGACCGTGCGGTAACAGTGTATGCACAGCTTTCCGAGTTGAGAACTCCATCCTCCCCACGCCGGGACTGTTTCACTTCGAGACAGTCGATATCAACGGGTACTTTGTCAAGAAGGAACGGCCAGGAGGGAACGATATCCGGGGAGGGATATCTGGTATCGACACTGAGTTTGTCATCGGGGTTATTAGCCGGCTGGTGGGGGAGGGAGGTCTTCTCGGTTGGTTGTTTGAATCGTTGCGGACCGGGCTGATATACAGGGCGGCAGTTGGCGAGGCAGTAGAGGTATAATGAGCCGCCGGAGACGATGGTGGGGGAGTAGTTGCCGCTTGGTTCGTAGAGCGCGAGGATTTTGTTGTCGGGGGAAATGGATAGGAGGGGGGAAGGGAAGGTGGCGGATGGGAGGTTGGCTGCGCTCCATCGGGGGACGGTGTCTAGGAGATTATATCGTATGTGCTGTTCGTCGCATTTGCTGGATGGTAGGGGGGGGTTGAGTTGGGGGAGTTCTGCGGTGCGGCTGCCTGAGATGCCGTCTCCAGGACGGAAATAGGCGGACGGGAGGAGTCGGTGGATCTTGACTGTTTGGGGGGTGTTGGATGTGATTGGGGTTGCGGTGCCGATGCAGTATCCATGGATGACTCCTGACTGGAGAGATGCGATGAAGTAGCGTGTGGACTCTTGCGCTGGGGGGGCGGTTTGCTGGTCTTCCTGTGGTGGTGGCTGCTGCTGTTGTTGTTGGGTTGCTGGGAACGACGGGGAAAGGAGTCGTAGTCCTCTGAATATTAAACGGTATTCGTCCTGTCCTGCAAGTGCCACTGACAGAGCTGCTGAATCGAGGTAGATCCGATTGATGCTTTCTCGCCAGTAGTGGAGGTCAGGCTTGCGTGCCGGGGTCGGACAGCCCAAGTATCGCACTCGGGTCGGTTGATGGATGGTGGTTTCTCTGTTGATAGCCACACGGAGGAGAGTGTCGTCGTCTGCAAATTCCAGGGAATCGACGACGCCGTCCGTGTCCTCATAATGGCCCCGTGTGGTGCTGGTCAACGAGTCACCTTGACCGAGCACATATTCCGCGGGAGACAGAAGATCGTCACTGTGGTTGTTCCGGAGACTGTAAATTTGGATGGTTCTCCCCAGCCCTATGGCGATGAGGTCCCCTTGAGAAGAGACAGCGATGCTCTGTTTGGCGTATTGCTGATTGATAGACGTGCAACATGTGCTTCCCCCTTCCAGCATGGCGCGGGCGACAGAGGTCCATTGTGAACATAACGTTATACCCCTGGAGTACTCCCATGGACTGGTCCCGTCTTCACGCTCGTATACGGTTACCCGTCCTCCTTTCAAGCATACCAGTTTTCGTCCATCAGTGGAAGCGCTCGCCACGGTTGTAGGGGTGCATTCTTGGGGCAGGTCCCGTTGAGTCACTGACTTCTGGATATCCTGTCGGCAATGCAATAGATTCAACCTGGTGATCTGCGCAAAGTATGCGGTCCATTCATCCGGGGTCAGGGTGTTTATGGTTGAAGGTAATGACACGGGAACTTGCTGTAAAGCTTTCCTGATCATGTACGGTGCCGACGTCGCACATCGCCAGGAGCGACATGTCTGTCGTGCGGCAATATAAGTTTCCACATCGAAGTGGAGAAGGATGGACTGGATGATCTCTAAAGGGAGATACGCAGCCATTGCTTGCAAAGGATGTGAAGAGATTGACGAGGAATAATCAGGTATCTATACTGGAATATATAAGGAAATTGAAGAAGCTGCTCAGCAGTGATGGGTGATGATAGGTCAAATGTATATCGCTCATTATTGTTCTCTCCCTAGCGTTACATTCCTTAGCGAGAAGAAGCTGGATATAAGGACCAGTCCACTGGGCTGGATCCAAGGGTCCCGCTGAACGTATGATTTATTCAACAGTGACAACAAAGGATGATTGAAATTTGAAACGTCATCTATTATCGCCGCATTGGTAGCAATTGCCGCTGTACTGCGCAATTCGAGACCGACAGTAATGAACGAATCATAGACGCGGTAGTTCCGTAGTTGCGTGATGATGGGCCGATCGGACCTGCTGATAAAAAACTAAATATACTTCCCGACAGCTTGAAAACATGTCGTGATCCCGGACCCAAAAAATACAAATATAAAAAAAATAAAAAATAAATAAAAATAAACAAAAAAGGAAACAGACTTTAGAGCAACGGACAATATTCGATCGTCTAATTTGGTTGTACGGAGTACTGTACAGGCAATCCATCCTTGTTTGAGAGCGCCTTGCCGGAATGGCGGAAATGATAACACATCACTGCATTTTTCGAAACTTGAAAATGAGCATATTGTCCAGCATCGATATGCGACGATGACGGCTGGACGCATATGGAGATCCGACTATTTTTCGTTTACCGTATTTCAATCGGACTTCGATCAGCCTCTCTGGGCCTGCGAACCCAGAAACCGGGAGGATCGCGGTGATGATTCGGTCATCTTCGGGGTTATATCGGTGTTTATCGAGCGATCGTCCGACAGGAAGAATGATCGCGCAACTTCCATTTGTCCTTCGGGAAAGGCAAACCAAATTGACAAGTCACATCAAATACTGCTGCATTGACAGCAACTGCATCTGGTGACAGTCATTTCTCAGATGATTATGTTCTTTTCTCGTTTGTACAAATCTTTCAGTAGTTTCAACTGGTTGACGCCCATACTCTGACGAGGAACGCTGTTCGGTAGATCGACTATGGCCTTCCTCATCAATGCTAAACCAACGTGGCCAAAGAAGCCTACGATCCTCTCGGCAGAAGATTTCAGCATGGCCGAGAGTAGGACAACGTGTGTCTCCTGAATCTCGCCCGGAGGAATTGTCAAAATCTTATGCATCGCAGACCAAAACATGTAGTTGGGAAATGGATTCTTCCGCGGGGTTTTGCCAAAATTGCGCAGTGTTAGAGCAGCAAATCCAGCACCAAGGGCTGTCATTCGGTCCGCATGGCCCTGTTCACTGATGAACGGACCTCCTGGTGCTTCTCGCCACCATCCTAAGGCACGCCTGCCGCCCTCAGTCTTTTCGCTGCCGTAAAATCCCCAGAGCGCCGGGCAGACGACGCGATACTTGGCCCACAGTATGTCAACCATATGATGACCCTTATAAATAAAGGCGTCCATGGAAAAGATCTGCGCAGCGACAATGCCGACCGGCTCCGCATGGCCATGGTTGATAGAGGCTTCGGTGATCAGGGAGGAGATCAAAGATTTCGAGAAGATATTTAACCCGTAAATCAATAAAGCCGGCACCTTGTTGTCTTCCGAATTGGAAAGATCGTCTGGTGGGAAGGCCATGAATTGACGGATTTCAACAGATGGTTCCGGGAGGGAGGCAGCTTTCTCGAGGGTCGCACGAATTTCCTGGAGCTAAAAGGAATGATTGTCAGCTTAGGAGGCCCTTACGAATCTTTTCCTGCGACCAAGATAATCACACGTACCTGACCTTTGTTGGTCCCTTTCCCTTCTCGTAGCTGACCAACACATTTCTTGATTGACCGACGTATGTCACCCATGTTCTGTTTGACTATGGGGTTGGCTTTCCCCTCATCCTTCAGGTATTGTCTGAAATTTTTGAGATGCCGGTGCAGTTCTACAAAGCGTGCTTGTACCTTGACCTCCTCCTCTGTTAGACGGCTCCCGCCAACCTTCTTCTGTTGCTCTTCCCGAGATTTTTGTGCAGCCTCTGCTTTGAGCCTTGTCGCTTCCTGCTCTGCCTTCTGCGCCTCTGCTTGACGCTTTCGATTCTCTTCCTCGAATCGCTCCCGATCTTTCCGTTCCTTTTCTTCTTGTACTGCCTGCCGTTTCCTTTCCGCTTCCGCTTCCGCTTCCTTCCTCGCTTCCTCCGCTGCTTTTCGTTCGGCCTCCCGTCGTGCAGCTTCTACCTGTTCCCGGCGTAGCTTTTCCAATCTCTCACGCTCGATGCGTTCCGCCTCTCGGCGGGCTTCTTCTTCCTTACGACGGTCCTCCTCCTCTACCGCTCGCTGATGTGCTCGCAGAGTTTCTTCGGCTTCTTCCAGCACTTGGTCATGTAGCCTGGCGACCTTGTCGAGGGCCTCATTATGTTGGGCCTCAAGCTCACTATCGATTCGATCGAGCGTCTCGTAGAAAGATCGGCGTTCATAGGCTTTGACTTTCTTGAGCTCGGTATTGTGAACCCGCAGCTGCTCTAGATCTCGGGCCAGGTCTAGCACTAGTTGTCGGGACGGACTGTCTAGCTCTTGAGGGTAACTTAGGCGCCCCATCCCGCAAACGGTACGCGTAGTAGCAGGACTTTTTCGAAACAGCGGTTGGCGTTCTGGAACAGGTTGCTAGGACGAGCAAAATATGGGAAATGTCAACGGAGGCTTCAAAACAAATATCCTACAAAGGTTATCCGATCAATTGCTCGGGTGAAGCTTTAGAACATAGCTTGTAAACGAGACCAGAAGAAATCACAACTCGTTATCCAATGATTCTGCTAATTTGAATACACTTAAATTTCGCGGGTTTAGACTCGTGACACTTCAACAAAGCCGTCAGTCTGGTACAAAAAACTCGCACAGTTAGAATAACCGTCAATGGCAACGGCGTCGAAGGGGTTTGTTCGGCGTCTCTAAAATAAGAAAGTCGCCGGGACGATCTTTGAAGATCCTGGTAAGCGATTGAGAAATCAAGATACTTCCGGAGTAATGATCGAGGAGGTAAAGCCGCTAAAAAAAAAAGGAGCGTCACCACGGAGTAACTGTCAGCAAATGCTTCAGGAGGAATTTGAAAGACGAGCGACTCTCCAGTGGAATGGCTGATACGCCATCGATCAAATCAAAGAGCTATGACTTTGCCTTAGTCAGGAAATGAATCACATGACGCTTAGTCAGAAAGCACTCGGTTGGCCTGTTTGGGTAGCCGTAGGAAAGGTCGGGTTTAGGCCTTGGAATTCAGGAGTGAAACATTGCCAAACAGTTCAAACCACAGCTTTATCATTGTTCCATAGTTCGGTCAACCGTTCCTCGGTTTGAGGGGCGGGAATGGGGCCCTTTTGCATCATCATGAACATCATGAGGCTATCGAAGAGACAAGTTTGGGAAGAGTCAGCCCTTTGCGGTTGACCAGAGCAGAGGCATCCGTTACCTTCAGGTTCTAGTCTCTGATTGAGCGTTAATCTGTCTCTCACAATACTAACGACGAAAAACAGACGCTGGATACGATTGTTGTCCAATCTCCATCTTGTCCGGAGCCCCGCCAATAGCTATTATGGGTCTTTTGGGACCAAAAAGAAGGCAACTATTGGACCGGTTGCAGCGTAGGGATACCTCCACCGATGGATACATCCCAGCGTGAACTTTCAACTTTCTGGTACTCCGTAGGCTGGTAATAATTATAATACCCCAAATACAGGCTCACTAGACTGTTCTAAGGTTAGGTTGGAGATCACCCAAGAGGTACTCCGTGCTCCGTACCTACTAAGTACTACTATCTACTAGTAGTGGTGCTATGAATAGGTAATACAACGTCTCCTGACTTTCTTGAAGATGGCATCCCAGCGACTTCTTCGGTATCTGGAGGAATTAATTTATAGCTGGATGAGAATCGCCAGAATCGGATCTTCTCGTGCGGTCCCCAATGGGAGTGGTTTCTATTAAAATGAGGCAGATATTTAGATTTGAAGGCAGTTAACTAGTACGGAGTACGGAGTAATGGGAGCAAAGAAAGAAAGGATGATAGATCCAGTGAACAAAAGTTGAACCAAGATACCTACCATACATTACCTCTGAACCATTGGGTAGACCCTATCGATATTTGCTTCTCCCATTTCATGGTAACTTTGCCTTAATAATAAGGTAATGACGGCAAAAGTAGCTTAGCTCATTGCATTTTTTTTTTGCCTCTTGCTTGTCATACATTATCAGCTACTACCCCAACCAGTGGGATCTTGAAAAATCACTGGCAAGTAGACAAAGACAGTAGACTGATCTTCAAATTATGAGATTGCAAATGCAGATTTTCTTATATAGAGATATAGAGATATACAATAGAAGAATTATGATAAATGTTTCGAATCATTTGTGAAGGGTTCCCTATTTCTGTCTTGTTGTATTTTCTCCCCCACATCACTTTTTTTTTTTCTTGGGGAGGGTACTTACTTTCTATAGGTACTCCGTAGGTACTGACTGTATGGGTGGTATTGTTCTCTTGACCTGATTGATTCCTATTATACCAATTACCAGTTACCATCAACTACTTACCTCCTACTAGTAAGTAGTATGTAACTCGTACACTACCTCAACTCATCTTCTTTCTTTCTCCCTACCCTCTTCTTCTCTCTTCTCTCTTCTCTTCTTCTCTTCTTCTCTTCATCTCTTCATCTCTTCATCCTCCCTCTCTCCTTTAATTTACTCCCCTTCTCCCTCCCCTTCCCTCTTTCCTCTTAAAGAAACTTCCTCAATCATTCCTTCAGGACTATCAATTAATTACCTTTTTGATTCTATTATCTGTGTCATTCTCTCTTCGTGGTCAGATACTTCATGCTTCTGCCTCGTATATTTTGATCCATCGCGAGGAAAAGGAAATTTCGACCGTAACAATCTTTCCATCAGGGGATGAACTTATCATCCTCAAAAGAAAGACGCCGACTCAACAGCTTTTGGTCTTCCGACTGAGTTGCCTCTCCCCTTCCCCCCTCCCCTTTTTTTTTTCTTCAACTTCCTCTCGATTATTTGGGAGAGACTCCGATCTCTTCCGTACAATCCAGATCGATTAGGAAACCGGTTTATTTTCCTCCAAAAAAAAAAAAAAAAAAAAAAAAAAAAAAAAA
>ML739347.1:4597-21599 GCA_009193565.1 Aspergillus coremiiformis
TTTTTTTTTTTTTTTTCTTTTTTTTTTCGTGTCGTCGATGGGTAACGGTTTGGCCTCGGCTTATCAGGACCCCTGAAACCCTCCCCTGCCGGGGCCAGACTGCATTCAGACGATGTACGAAGTTCCACTGATGTGCTCAGGGTGTTCTTGTCCGGCTGAACTCTTCAGCATGGTCTGTCCGGGTGGAATATCCACTGATCGTCAGTTTCGGGATCAGATTCCAACTTTTTCCAAAGCCCGAGAACACGGGCCAGGATTGTCTGAGCCTAAATCCTTGAATTGGACGAAAGTTAGTCGACCGCGCGCGCCTCTTGGGGATGAGATTTGTTATTCAAGTTAACGGTTCCCTTTCGTCACTGGTCTTAAGGAAAGGCTGCCAAGGAGATTCCCTAAGCGCACAACCATTCCTCCGAAACTCTGTTGTGTCTTTTGCATCCTGGTCTGCTGTCTAATTTACATGGATCTCATTCGCACAATGTTAAGCCAATGTCCAGCTGTCGTAACGTCTTGCTGTCTTTCCAGTCCGCCTCTTTGTTCTCATCCCAACATTCCATGCATTGTATCTCTGTTTCACGAAACGGTCTCCGGATGTTGTGTTGCGCCAAACAAACTTCTGACAGCCCACAGCACGCGATGAAGAAGAGGCATAGTAGAAAGACGTCCTGCTTGAATATTCTGATATCCGTCACCCTTCGTATTGACGCAGCTATTTTCTCCCTCCTCCCTGCGACCGGTCCTTGCTGATTTCCCGTCACTTCGCCTTTCCAATGGAGGGGGTCCGCTCCCGCCCACTGCTCCCGGAGCTTTGACTTGGACCCACGGTCACACGATGAAGTGACTCGGCCGACCAAAGTCTGGGCATTCATCAGTGAAGAAGAGATCGACTGAAAATAAACTCTAGGCCCCTCCTCCCTCGCACTGAAGCCTTCTTCACTGACCATCCTTATCCACCCGCGAGATCCGAACCGCCATCTTGCGATCCAACTCTTCCTGCTGCTCCTTTGTTGGAACCATACCCATGGCGCCTTCCACCTGTGGCGATACCCAGAGACCAATCGACGCCCAAACCATGACGCCGACCCCGAAGAGAGCCCTTGTTTTCGGCGACAAGGAACGGTAGGAGCTATTAGCGGCGGACATCAGTCCCGATTTGGATAATGGCCATCGACAGGAAAAGTATGTACACACCTCCAGAAAGTCATGTCTGTACGGAGTATCTGTAGATCTTTTGGTTGTTACGTAGCTGGTGAGGTGTCTGTCGACAGACTCGCAGATCGCCTTGCCCAAATTCCGTAGGACTCACTGCACTTTCTCAACCATACCTGGATCGGTTAGTTTAGACGAACTGCCAGTGCCTCAGGCAAACTCGGCGATCCCTTTTTTTTCTCTTCCTCACCGCCTTTGGATTTTGCCATCGGACACTCGGAGCTCCGTCTTTCTAGCTTTATTTCTTTTCTTTGTTTAGCTTCAGCCTTCCGGCCCTATACAATGACTCAAGTATAACCTCCATCCATATTAGACTTTACATGTTAGTCGGCTGGATCTTCAAAGGAACTCAAACATGCTCCTTAATTAATTAGCCGCCATGGGATTTCATCCTCGGCATTAAGCGTGGAAGTCTATTGTCACTAAATTACCTCCACCATCAACAATTCTCTTTCTATACGGAGTACTCCGTATACTTCGAAAGTTGAAAGTTTCTGGAAGGTTTACTAAATTAAACCTTCCATCTCAATGAACTTGATAGATTGCTGTCTCAGGCCTGGAAAAGCTCTTCTTCCTTCCGCTCCTTTCATATCCTGGCGGCTGATATTATATTGGTTTTGTACGGAGTTCTCCGTATGGAGTATGTATGTACTATGTGATATTCTCCGCTCCATCGGTAGTCCATGGATTCTACACTCACTGGCAGCTGGCAATCCTTACTCTGTAAATGTGTGAAATATTAGTTAGTAGATACTAGTATGAAATGCCAAAAGCGTCAGCCATATCTATCACAACTCAACAATCCGTAATCCCATTTAAAATCCTCCAGAGATCCCAATTCGACCCCGTAAAAACCGTCAGATCGCAATCTCCCCCGTACCGTGATAATGCCAATTGGATCTCCCGCGTCCACAGCCTCTCCCTTGGCAGATAGTAATCTCCGTGGTCCCAGAAGACCAACACTCTCTCCAGCGGCAAGACACTCCCCATCAGCGCCGACCAATGCAGATGCGCCAGCGTCAGGTACTCCACCTCGGCCTCGAAGATCCGCACCGGAGACAAATCCTCATCACAGCTGATCCACTTTCGGTCCAGCACGAAGACCCCGATGGACGATGTCGGCGGTTGCTGGACGAGCATGCGGCGCCAGCTGGCTTCGGGACGGAGGTAGAGGTCCTCTTTGGTGGGGTCTGCCGGGGGGAGTGCGTAGTGGTAGTTTGTGGAGTGGTGGTGAGGCTGGGAGTGGGGGCGTTTGCGGAAGAGGTCGGGCCAGATTTTGGTGGCTAGGAAGGGGTTTCGGGTGCGTTTTGGTTTCTGTTGCTGGGGCGCTTTGGTGGGTTTGAAGAAGAGGGTTTCTTGGAGGAGTGTGGAGGTTTGGATTAGTGTGTGCCAGGTTTGGCATACTTGCTGGGCGGTTGTTAGGAGGGTTTGGGGCTCGGTTTGGGAGAGGATGTGTTCGAGGATCTCGGCGATGGAGAAGATTCGGTGGGGGGTTGTTGTGGGCATTCTTTTTTACTGCTGTTGGGGTTCTCTTGCTTGATTGAGTCTGGACTGTGGACTCTGGGGAACGTGGACATCGTGGGAATCATATGGTGTGAGTCGGAGAATGAAGTTGGGATTGATGCAAAAGACAAAAGAGGAAGGGGTGTGAATGGCTGTCGGATTCATTCCATTCTGGAGGGTTTCATATATGTCCATTCAATGGCTTGCGATTGTGTCGGACATTGTGTGATTATCATTCCTGGTATGGCTATGCTCTTATGTTCTTCATCAGTCCGACAAAGAATATATCGCTGGGGACAATGGAGCTTTGAGACCCCATTGTTAGGGATGGAATGGCTGGATATAACGATTGAAGTCTTGTCCTGGTGAAATGCGCATTGTTCGAATGGTTCATTTGATCTTCTGAAAACCCTTTTCAACAACCACGAAGGTGGCAATCTATGCCGGCTTCCGTATGCCTCGACTATAATGGGTCGTTTGTTGAATTTCGCCTTGGATGTATGTTCCCTGATGCGCCAAACACTTAGAAGTAACAAGTCTTTATGTTATTGATGTGTGAGGACAACACAGTTGAGTCTCATGTTTGCAGAAGTTCAACGCTATGGTTTCTTGTGTTGGAGATGCTGAGCGGAGTGGCGCAAAGCTCAATCTTGTGAACTTCGTTGATAAACTGAATAATTTTGGTCGTGTGAGCATTCAGATTCCCGATCCTTGAATACTTGAACCCGGAGGTCATGAAGAGGGAATGATCAAGGTCGAAGGAGGAACGAAGTTTCCAGCGAAGAGTGAAAGGCATCTTGCGAGGGATGTATTCAAGGAAACGTGCTGACAGACAATGGCTCGAATGCCCAATGAAAGAAAGCTATCCTCAGGAGAAAGAAAAGTGTGATCCTCGAAAATGAGAAACATGATTATCAAGAAATCAGGGGGTTGAACGCCCTCAATAATGGATCCGGTTTCTCAAAGGGGTCGCTGGAGGAAGTAACGTCAAGAACTGGTGGGGTTTTCTATGAGAGTATTTGGCGAGATATAAGTTTCTCGAGGTCAAGATATGCCTGATCTGAAAGTTCGAAATTATCTCGTAACCCAGCCGAAGGCGAGTATGGGCAAAAGGTAGGTTGTGAGCCCCTGGGTTGACGGGTCATATTCACAATGAAGCTTTAGGAGTATTCTCGTGCGACCTGTCTATCCTAGCCATTTCAGCGAAGTTAGTAGGTGAGCAGCAGCTCGATCAAATGGACGTAGATTGGATTTACTGGCTGTCTTGAAACTGCAGACATATTATGTCTTGGTGAGGAGGATGCTTTCTGGATGGTGCTGGACCAAGAGACGATGCCAGGACAGCACTGTTTCATGGTGCGGAGGATGTACTGTCCTTCTTAGGTTTGAATGAAGAATTTGCCGAGATGGACAAGCTATTCCTACCAGACTGCCGTTGTCTCCGACTTGACGCAAATGTACAAGTGTGTTACATCCGTGTCGGCGATAGTCGGATTAAGCCACTATGCACTATGCACAGCCCACAATCTGCCTTGTTTGTCTCAACGAGGCTTGGAGCCACCGTTTGCAATAGTCTCTATTGTGTTCCTGGGAGAAACTGTGATGCACTAACTTTCTCAGCGACGATGGTCTGCTCCTATATTGCTTGTCAGCTCTCACTAAAAGCCTCGCAATCATACTTACGGCGAGCTGGTTGACACCGGTATAATCATTATCGCTAGACTACCCTGGATCATAGAGAATGTCACCGCTTATTTCGCTGGCCTCTATATCAAAACGATATTCCATTGGCTAATTCCGTCGCCGAGTTGCTATCGAACGCTTCCATAATGATTCGTTGATTCAGACTATCCAGGTCTTCCTCGCCTGGATCAGTCCAATTTATATGCTTTTCAAGCCTTCTGCTGACAATCCACATAATGATAGTGATCGGTACCATCGCAGACAAAGAACGATCGAGCCGTGCGTGTCGTCGTTCAATAAAGGCAGCTCGTCACTTTCAAGAGCAGGATCAACAATACGTTTACGCCTCTGCTGTGTCGCTGATTGCTCTCCATCAGCAAGGGTAAGCTGTATCGCTTATTTCCAAATCTTCTCGACGAGGCAAATACCGAGTGCTTCCACTTTCACTCTCTGAGGGCTTGCCGATTCGATGCTTAAGCAAATAGCTGGGACGGACATACCAGGCATAAGTGGCAGACAGATCTGTGACTTGGGGTCATCTGATGCAAACGTGATATGCACCACTTTCTAAACCATTACATGTTCGGCCTCACATGATAGTAATAAAAAATATATAAGAAAGTCCCATTTATGAATTGGTCGAAATGAAGGATTCTCCTTGGGTTTGTATCGTCTTTCTCGGCGTATTCTGTACACCACCGACACTGATTCTTCCTGTTTTATAGGCTTCAGTGTCATACATCCAATGCCGCCAGTCTCGAAAGAAAGAGTAAAAAAAGCAATGTTATTATTGGCTGCGTGCAGAGCTTGTCGATGAACTCTCCCAGCGATCACTGCAGGCATTCCAACTTTTGATCACTAAAGACGACGATTTCTCCACCGCTGCTCAGTGACATCTGGTTTTCTCTCCCTAATCTAGTACCAACATATCTGAAAACGAGTACTAGTCAAAAGGAAGCAATATAGAATATATGCTTCAGACAAAGCAGCGTCTCTAGTCACAATACTGATTGAGAAAGTGCCAATATTTTTATAATATCATGACGATACACAATGTGGACTACCTCTCGGACTCATCAATCCAAGCAATCAAGTATTCTATTGGAATGATGGAGGTGGTAGACTTTAGTATCGAATCCAAGTCCCGGGGACCCGCGTGCTCAATCCAGAACTATTCATCTTTCCATGTGTCAGGGCCACTGTTCACCTCACCATCTATCTGCGCCTTACGCACCCGCCCCATCGACTAACTAGACGTACCGGAAAGAGTACGCATTGTTGAAGGGAGGGAAATCGTGACCTCGTCTTAACTTCACCCGAAGGCACCTACTAGTCACCAGCACTGCGTAAAAGTGCAAGTTTATCGCTACCTAGGCAGCGACCCTCCCCTGATCAATGTGGCCGCAACAATGAGGATCATCGAGCGGTAGACTCTGGGCCTAGCCTTCTATCGAGAATACCATGGCAATTACCGACCATTGATAAGTAGGAGGAGCGAACTTGCAGTCCGTTCATTATCCTATCAGTCTCAAAGACAAAGTGGGTAACAACCCTCTCGCACGATAGGCAAGACGATCTTCTCGCCGTGTGACATTTTCACGTCTGCGGACTGCATCTTTCGCCACCAACATGGTCAGAAGATTCTCGATTCGCTTCAATGTTCTTCGAGGTGGCTATCCCAATATCAGGGGCGAGGTTGGCTTTGCTCCTTTCCTTCGGAGCTGGGTGCGTCAGGTCGACGGACCGTACGACCGGCTTGCTGATCAGCCTTCTTTCACGGCCTGACAGGGGCTGACTGCCTGTCCAGGGTGGAATACCGGCAAGTACTACGGGGTTCTCACGCGAATGGGGTGTATACCAACTGTCTGCCGGAAGTTCCACAAACTGAGCCGAGGCCTAATTATGGACACCCGTGGTTTTACGAGGTAGCGTGTTGAAGCCGATCCCATGTAGTCTTGGGAGACTGGAGGGCCGGGGTTGTAGACCCCGTGTTGAACAGGGTACTGAAAACGCTGACGATCGAACGATTCCTATAACCATTTGATGAAAAAGACGCGTAAAACCCACTTGACTGCGGTGATAGAACGGGAGAGAAGAAGGGAAACTAAACAGTCCGAGCGTCCTAGGGCTAAACCAGCACGTATTCATCGTCGCTAGCCATTGTTATGATTACAGCCATAGTAAAAGTAGCCACGGAATGAAACAGACCACCGCTGAAGACAGTCTCAAAAGCAGTGTAATAAGAAAGACAGATTATGTAGACTGTTATTCTACTTACAACTGTTCAAAGGCAGTGGTGGAAAGGAACCAGGAGCAGTATCCACTGTGCCCTAGTCAATACAAATTGTCACGTATACATGAATTGATTGATGGTAAGAAAAGTCACACCGGCAGTATGATCGTTCGAGATCGCGGTCGAGCCTTGCCTTCGGCGAACTTAAGTGTAGTGCAGTATGATGGTTATAATCATGGTGATCACAAGCAGTATGGTTGCCGTTTGCGAGGCGAAGTGGTATTCTTAAAATAAGCTATTTATCAGGACTTATACTAATGTTATGATTAAGAACAGCCATCGTGGTAGTGGTGGCGGTGGTCTGTCACAGCTGGCTTGAAGTTATTGGTGATTAATGTTGGACGGGAGGTTGTTGAATAAACAGAGTAAACGCGGTCACAGAAGCGGTGAGAATAATATGGCAGAATCGGAATGCAAGAATACATAGGGGGTCAAAGGTCTGTTGACACACCCTATTTTCCCACCAAAAATCAGTAAAACTTGGTAGTTTTCAACTTCAATATCTCAATAAATTTATATTATAAAATATTTTTTATATATTTTTTGCTTATACAGAATCAATAGTTATATAATCTTTATATATGATACTTTTTAAAATAATATATCAATTGAAAGCTATAATTTTAGAAAGATAATAGTAATATTTTTTATCAAAATTTAGTGAAATTTTGTATGGACGTTCTCACTGCCTAGCGGTCGAGCGGCATTACAGTCCCCTACTTCAAAAAAGACGATGTCCCTATCGTGAACTGGGACATAGGTAAGGTGTGGTATGCGGTTGATTTTGACTTCGATCTTCATCGCTGTCTTCCCAACGGTGGTTGATTTGTCTCAACGCTTTCTAAGTTGCTTGTTTGGACAGGCGGTTAAGGTTGATTGCTTGATTGGATTTGACCCCTGATTTTATGACATGATGGTACGGAGTAATAAAAAAAGGTTGTGTCCAGTGTAAGGGGTATATTCAGTAATGCTTTCATAATCACCGTGCGTCCTGCTTCGATAATAAGTTTCTTTTGCAGGTGTTGTGGAGCAGGTCGATCTGTAGTGATACCAACAGGGTGGTATAATAGATTATCTGATTTCTTCAACTCTCGGGACAGAGATAGGCGTGTTGGTGGTAAGTAGTAGTGGGAAGTTGGACTCAATAAAGAATTGTAAGTATCCATGCAGAAAATGAAAAGTACGGCTGCTTCGGATGATGTTATTATAGTAATCTCTGTAAAGACTGTCTTGTATGACTTCGACTTCTTTTGTGTTTGGTCGAATGGCGGCCCTTTCAGCCACGCTAGTCAGGCCTGGCATGAACCAGATATATGTTGAGAAGTCTTGCAGGTATCCAAGTTGGGGATTGGGTGGTACTAGATGCTTCACCGGTATCATAGTCGGTATCTTGAGCTGTAACCGTACGCATCGTGATATCCTCCGTAGAAGTTTTCACTGTCCTTATTGTGATCAGATTGGCTTGAAGAGTACCACCGTTGGCTTAAATCCACCCTGGACGTCGGTTCCCTGCCTTCTCGGCACTGGGCACGATGATCGTCTGAGGGTGTTGGAGATATTTTCGACACTTAGTTATCGATTCCCTTCATAGGAGAGAATTATGATAAAGAGAGCATCTGGAATGCGTAACTCGACCACAGAGATCCGATCATCGTCTTCATAAGGTTTCTGAAAGAGCAGCATCCCAGATGGATACTTAATCGATCAAAATCCAGAAGACTCGAAATTATACCAGCACGACAAAAGACGACATAATCTTCCAAGAGTATATCCCTCTGCCGCTGAACATACTGGATAAACCGCATAATGACAACAACAAATATCTCTCGACCGTAGCTCATGATTGCCAATCTATTTCGGTACTGGCCACTGGTAACATAATGTGCACGCATGGACCGAGATATACAGCCAGTCTCGTAAGGTTTATGAATGGTGTACAATCCTGCGTAAATAGCTATCAGACCACCCGACCAAAATGCCAGCTGACGCTTGGTCTGCCTTGACTAGATATCATGCCTCTACCACCAATAGCGATAGGGATATCTCATCCTGTGTAAACGGCTTTCGGCCTGTTTCAGTAAGGTATCTGAAGAAGACGAGAATATAAAAGGTTCAGGTTGTAAATGTCTTTCTGTATTCAGTGAGCCTATCTTTGTTGGATAGGTCGGCTTTGGGTAGGGGTATCAATGTCGAAATCTAGGATCTTGCGTTCTTGTAAAGTTGATGGAGGTATGGAAATTGGACCCGAGAGAAGAGGAAGATTGAGTATTTATACCCTTGAAGTTTCCTACTAGATAGCAGGTGAAGAAGCTTTCCTGGAATTTGGTCTTCACTATTAAGAAGGGAATTAGGGCTAGTGGGATGGTTGAATGATATTTCTAGCTTCACTAGCGCAGGGAATGTTTGCACTCTCCTTATCCTGCACGTATACACTGGCGCAGAAGTGGTGGCATATCACTGTATTAGATCGAGTTGTTCATAATATTATTGCTAACTGCTGGTAGAATGAATGAGGTACTATCATTAGAACAACTTATATAACTAGGACAAGCGAGCGTTTATTCATATCCAGTTCCTCATGCTCTCCTAATGAGAGATAACATAGACACATTTTCAATCGCTGTCCTATGAAGGGATATTTAAACAGAGAAGGACTCAGACAATACAAAAAAAGTGCTTAAACAGGAAAACGGAAACATTTCACAATCCGAACTGGCAGACGATCGACATCAAAATATGCCAGAAATCGGAACAAAAAATAAATATATAAGACACAATTATGATTTGCTTGACGTTAGCAAACGTCGGCTGTGACTTCGTCATTTACTTCTTGCCGTAAGCGCGATCAATGTCTCCTTGGAAGTGGCTGACAATCTTCTTGCGCTGGAGCTTCTGGGCGGCAGTCATGTATCCCTAGAGCAAGTTAGTGATGCAGTCTCAATCAACGGAAAGCAGCGACAACTTACATTATGAGGCGTCCATTCTTCATCGGACAACACCACGCCGTTAATAATTTCGATCCCCTTGAGACCGCCGGCACGGCCAGCGGTCTGGAGTTGCTTGAGAACGATGGCCTGCAGCTTCTCGTTGTGAACCAGTGTCTCCAGAGTATCGCCCTCAATGCCGTTTTCGTGAGCGAGCTTCTTCAACGCAGCCTCAACTGGGACGATGATAGCAATCGGCTTGTCTTGATCTTGAGCGGCATAGACACAAATGTTGCCGACAAGGGGGGAGGAGCGGTAGACCGATTCGAGCTTCTCGAGAGCGATGTATTCGCCGTTAAGCGTCTTGACGAGGTTCTTCTTGCGGTCGATGATCTTGAGATGGCCGTACTTGTCAAACTCGCCAATATCGCCCGTCATGAACCACCCGTCTTCGGTATAGGCAGCCTTGCTTTCCTCCTCGTTGTCCCAATAGCCCTTGCTCACACTGCCTCCACGAATGAAAATCTCTCCTTGTGGGGGAACAGTCTTCGTCGAATACCCAGCGTCAGGGAAGTCAACAAGCTTCACTTCAACGGAAGCAGGAATTTCACCAAGGGCATCCGGATTCCAGGCCATGGGGTCATTGAGAGCACCCATGGCCGAGGTTTCGGTGAGACCATAGCCACTGATCATAACAGCAACAGCCATAGACAAGAAATTTTGGGTATCCTTCGAGATTGGGCCACCACCGTTCATCAGGATGCGCAACCGACCACCGGTCGCCTCCTTCAGCTTCTTGAACACAACGGCATCCAATAACGAAACACCCACACCATGGCCAGGGAACCCGGTTGTCATCAAAAAGTTCTTGGCGGCCATAGCACCCCAGAACATGCCTCTCACAACAAAGTTGTTCTTGTTCAAGTTGTTAAGTACACCCTTCTTCACCGATTCCCAAACAGCGGGCACACCAACAAGGATCGTGGGCTTGAATTCACGAATGTCACCCTTGCAGTTACGCATTGAAGTATCCGACAGCGTCCGTGGGTTTCCATAACCCATAGTGCCACCCCAGAATAGGCAGAGATTCTCGAACATGAACTCGAGAATATGCGATTGTGGGAGGTAAGTCAACAAGGCATCCGCGGGGCTAATGTATGGGCCAACAATTGCATTGATGCCGGCAGCTATTTGGCATTAGTTCTGATACATGAATAAGCGAGCGCACGGGATAGCTTACTGGCAGCAATGACGTTTGCGTGAGTAAGAGGGACACCTTTCGGGGGGCCAGTAGATCCAGAGGTGTACATAATGCAGCAGAGATCTTCGGGAGCTGGGGGAACAGGGTCCACAGGGTTCTCTTTGCCCAGCTTCTGGAGCTCCTCGAAGCTGATGACATTGATGCCTTCATGCGCATTCTTCAGTTTATCGAGGTCCGCCTGCTTGGGCTCCAAGTGCGAGTTCCAGATGATATGTTTGATCGACTTCACATCCTTAAGTACATTGGTCACAGCGGGAATGAGAGTGGGATCGCAGAACATGGCAACACTGGATGTTTGAACGAGGGAATGTTTCAGACCATCCTCACCCAGGGTGTCATAAGCAGTAACGATAGTCAATGACTGGGATGCAGCTCCTGTTCGGAATTAGCACTCGATCCACCTCGTCGCATGAGAGTAAGCTAATAACGAACCGTGTGACATAGCCAGCCAGTTTTCACTGAAGGCGATCTACGTTAGCCTTGCCCGCCACATGTCTTTACAGTTTACGGACGCAATCGCACTCACCTTGTTGCGCCGTACAGATGGATCTTCTCGCCCTTCTCGATTCCAAGCTTTTTCAGGCCCGCACCAAGTTGAAGAGCCATTTGCTCGTACTCGACGAAGCTCTTATAGCTATAATCGCTCATCTCGAAGTATGTCCACTTCTTGTCGACCTCCTTTTCAACCCCATCGACGACCCTCTTGATCTTCTTGTTCTCCTCGTGCATCTTGACCAGGCGGCGACTTGCGACAGCCTTTGCATTGCCGAACACGCGCGCGGAGCGACGGAAGACATCGTAGGTCGTTGCGACATCGTCCGCCGGCTTCAGAATAAGTCCATCCTTCGCCATTGGCAGTCGGCGCGGTACTGTCTCTCCAGGCGCAGCCTCAACACCAGGAACCTCCACGGTGAAGGGAGGTTTCTTGGCCATGCGCGGTTGAAGGTTGGCGTCTTTATACGACATCTTGGCGGCGGATTGCTAGAGTGCGGTATAAACACAGTAGGAAGGTTGGGAGGGAAACTGGCTTTATGCAAGTTAGTCGCCCATTTACCGACCGTCCAACGGACAATAAAAACGTGCGAATAACAGGAATCCACGGATCACCCCCAGGGTGGCAGAACTCAAAACAAAACAACAACTCACGGATAATTAAGTGGTGTTTCACGAGCGTGCGGAACACCGACTAACTCTTCAGTCAGGAATTGTCGAGATAGTCGAGAGGCAGTTGTCGGTGTTACTGTGCCGAAGAGTAAGTCTGGTGAGAAGAATGCGGGAAGGAAATACGAAAGTTAAGAGGGAAGGGGGGGGGGGGGAGCAGGGAACTGGGGAACCACTCGAGATGAAGCTCTTTTTGCTGGGACGGGATGAAGTCAGAGTACGACTTTTGAGGCTGGGCAGTTTGGCCAAGGCGGTCTAAGCACACACGAATGACGTGAATGGAGAACTCCGTACCTACAGTACGGCGTACTTCTGACCCTTGCAGGCACAGGGAACAATAATGGGCACTGATGGAGATTCTACGATGTAATCATAATTTAATTTAATTGTTGTTGATAACCTTCATATATATATATACACCATCTGATTCTTTCTAGTGGGAGAACATGAGACAAGACTAGTAACCCCTTGTGGCACAGGCATACAGATCTCAAAACGGTCTCCATAGCGATCCAGTTTCGACTACGGAGTAACCCACAGTGACTTGACAGGAACTTGCGCTCTCTCTCTCTCCGCTTTGCTGTTCTTGCCGCGGTTCAAAGTTCATGCCCAGGAACATCCCCGACCTTGAAAATGTCCGAGCCATGGATGTACTGGGTTTTGTCATTACCAAAACAATGAACCAGATCTGCTTGTTTGTACAGTACCTTTGAACCCTCATTCGGTGGTCTTGACTTTTGGAGGCATGTTTTAATCCATTTTTATTATTATTATGATGATTTTGTTGGGACGTCCGCCCAACACTTCCAATGACTCAAATCATCATCCAGTAGGTATACAATTACTAGTAGTACATCGTAGTGTATGCACTAAGTAGCAAATTTTAGTGCTTAGCAATACCGTGACGCATAAAAAACACAGTACGGAATAGTAATTACTCAACAACGAACAGCTGATTTATTCATTACGTCTCTCAGCCCCGTGACTTGTCCACCAGCCGTGGAGTCATCATCCAATCAACGATGATACCGATCAACGTCGCGCAAAATGTTCCTCGGTTATCAGCCTGTCAGACCGACACTATCAAACTAAGTAACACGATCAGGTGAAATCTACGGAGTAGATCATTCGGTTCGGATCCCGATCAACTTTAATTAACCAGGGTACACCACAGTCACTATCACGAGACAAAAAAAAGGCAAAAGAAAAGAAAGAAAAATCCAGACCCGGTTAATAGAGGGCCTACCGGGGGAGTCGAGACAAAATTTTACCTCCCTCGGAAATACTCCCCCCCGGGTCTTAGCTATTCACTACCTAAACCCTAGAAGCTCGAGCCTCCCATCCTAACCTTACTCAGAGTACATACTGTACCTGTATGTATGTATGTATGGACATACATACAGAACCTCCCAAATGGAAGAACTCACTACTTTCCTCACATCAATCGGTGAAGAGGTAGAAGATGCCGAAGAGGGTACGTGGCATAACCATCCAATCCCCCCTCATCATATCATTTTCTAAAATCTCGATACAAATCGTAGCCCCCAGTATACTAGCCAAGACAAACATCATGCGACTTCCCCAAATCTGAAACCAAAGAAAGAACCAAATAGTTAATGTCTCATCTTCATTAGAATGCTTCCTTCTCTTCGCGCAAGATATTCCCTCGGCCAATCTGGGCTTTGTCGATTCACGAGCGACGTCTGTCGATGTAACCATCCACGGACAAGATTATACGATCCATCAATCTCCGACCTTGTTGTCGTCGTCACGCGCAGGCGGTACTACCGGAGCAGGTATTTCTCTCTCTTTTTTCCTTGGGCTTTCTTTCCCCCTTCCCCTTTGGATTTATACTTTTGGGCCATCACATTCACATCCACGTTCTCAATTGCTATTAATTAGTACTCAGCAATATTCACCTCCCAATCTCTCTGTAACAACAACACCCCAGCTAACAAAATCCAGTCCTCTGGAAAATCACCCCCCTCTTCGCAGAATGGATCACCAACCACCAATCTAACCCTCTGTGGCAACACTCTGTCCTCAGCACCTCATCAGCAGTCATCGAACTCGGCTGCGGAATCTCAGGCCTAATAGCCCTGGCCCTATCCCCTTCCATCACGCACTACATAGCCACAGACCAAGAATACGTACATCGGCTCCTCCGTGAGAACCTCGACGCAAACACTCGCACGCCAAAACACGCACCCAGATCCAAAGGCAACGCCAAAAAGCCCTCCAAACATGGCAGCAAGACCGCCAAGTCCGGGCCTCAACCCAAGGTCACGTTTACCTCGCTGGATTGGGAAACGGATGACCCGGCTGTGTTGAAAGATAGTATTCCAGGTGGGAGTGGTGCCGATGATGGGGATAAGGGGTTCGATGTTCTCCTTTCGTGCGATTGTATTTATAATGAGGCGTTGGTTGCGCCGTTGGTGCGGACTTGTGCGGATGTTTGTCGGTTGCGGCCTGTGTATAACCCGGAGCGGGAGTTGGGGGATGATGGGAAGATGCCGACTGTGTGTGTGATTGCGCAGCAGCAGCGGTCACCGGATGTGTTTGAGGCTTGGTTGCGGGAGACGCTTAGGCTGTTTCGGGTCTGGAGGGTGAGTGATGAAGTGCTGGGAGGTAAGTTGGCGTCGGGTTCGGGGTATTTGGTACATGTGTTGCTGTTGAGGCAGATGGATTCGTGAGAAGTTGACATGTTGGGAAGTGCGAGATAAAAAAAAAAGGGAGAAAGAACAGCCTTTCGTGATTTGAAGGCTTCCAGATGATAATTAATGACATAGTAGTCGAAATCTGTCCATGTAGCGCAAATTAGTTATGTGGGTAAACCATCATTATATCATATTTTCAAATCAAAAGACAAATGCCGTCTCGAAACGATCGGGATCATTCTTGAAACCACAAGGGAAACTGCAAGGCATGAAACATGGTATATGTGATTTGTTTAGTCACTATCAAAGTTCTATTGCAATACCGCAACGGGTCCCTGGCGATATCCGCAATATCCATTAAGTAACATATAAGAAATGCATAAACGGCATGCAAGATCTCAACACAAGGGGGACGCGACAGAGCATGAAATGCAGCACGAGCACCACAACAGGATATCCTGATAGCCCACAAAGGTGACGCGGGCCATAGATGTAGATCAGTTTATATCGTAAGTATCAACTATGTTAAATCAAAATGAGACAGGTAAGGAATAGACGCAAGTCGGCCAGCGCCCCAGCAAACAGAATGACCAGCAATGATGGAAAAGAGATTACATTACTAGAACATAAAAAATGCGATAGCAAGAAGAGAATAAGAAAAAAGAGGTAGACAAGCCACCCAGGAATGTATAGAAGGGTATTCACGCAGCTGCAAATGAGTCAAGAAAGCTAAAGCATGCCCGTAAGATGCAAATGCAAGTTCAGCGTAGTTATGTGGCGCAATAGACCGTATTAAAGATAGGATCGATTGTATTACTTTGACTCGATGGTCCCCTTTGGCTCCATTGGTTCCTGATGTCGTTCACGAGGCCGGGACAGTTCGACTTCATCGTGCATCGAAGGCTTTCGCTCCGGGGATGCTCGCGATAGGGCCTCAACCGGGCGAGAGACGGAAGTTAAACGCTCCCGGGGATCATCTTCAGGGTGGCGATCAATTATCGAGGATATAGATTGTTTTGTGGAATTATTGAGTTTCCGCGCCTTTGAAGGCTCTTCTGGGTGATGGTGGAATGAAACTGTCGGAATGGCTAAGGCCCGGTCTGCCGCCTCTGTCTTCACGTTTTTCCGGATCTCCTCATCATCCGATGCGGACGAGTAGTCCATCTCTTGGGGGTAACCTTCAGGATCTGTTGGGGCCGAATCACCGCGACTTTCTTCTGTTGATGCACGCTGTACAGTCGATACCGGCGGGAGAGGGGCATTAGGGTCATAGACAATCCCGCACACTTCCAACGCCCTCGACTGACTCCCCAAACTGCGATCCTTATGTTTCTTGGTCAGGTGACACATAAACCCGTGAAGGGTCACAAAGTCTGCTTTCCCACAGCCGGAGACCGGGCATGTAAGATACACGAGACTACCATCCGATGGCCGCTTCCACAATGCGCGTCCAGATGGGTCATGCGCTGCAGGTCGTCCGTGGCGTTCACCCCAAGCCTCGACATTCTTAATGGTATATTTTTGCTTCCGTCGAATTGTGCCCGCCGCGGGATCATGAGGGATATGCTGAGGTGGAGGATGAGGTGGTGGTGCCTGCACAGGCGGTGGAGGGATGGGACGAGGCTCCGGAGGACTTTGCTGCTTGAAGAACGCAAGGGTGGTAGCTGCATTGGTCTCTGATAGACGACGTGGTGGCGTCGGCCGAAGCGGCGGAGAGTCCATGCTTGCATTATACCCTAACCCCATGGATTCCCGCTTCAATCGTTTCCGTTGCCTACGAAGTTCCTATTGCGGTAAAATCTCCCATGTCAGAGTTATACTAATGTAGGGGGTGATCGAGTCAATCGCAATGTATTGTAGCATACCTCTTCTTCGGCTTCAGCACTCTCTGTCATCCTACGGAATTCTTCGTCCTCTCTCTTTCGAATAGCAAGGAGGTGACTACGAGCCGCCATACGAGCCGCTTCTTCATGTTCCAATTGCCTCAAGCGAGCATCAATCTGATCTATATGGGAAGGATGAGGAGCCGGGCCCGGTGGACCCGGTTCTTGCATAGGTGGAGGTGGAGGGAAAGGACGGAAATGAGCATGATTCGGCATCATTTGCTCAGGATGTACTGGTTGGCTCGGATTCATTGCGATTGGATGGAAACGTGGCAAGGCCATATTGACATGATGGTGGCCAGGGCCGTTGCCGTTAATACCATTTTCGTGAACGGGTGCCACAGGCGGTGCAGCAACTGTCATGATGGACAACTGAAGTAGAATCAACCAGGGTTAGCCAAATAGTTTTACTTTTTTTTTTTTTTTTCTTT
>ML739348.1:0-21598 GCA_009193565.1 Aspergillus coremiiformis
AAAAAAAAAAAAAAAACAAAAAGAAATCCCCCGGACAAATACATTTTAAATATAGATTTAAAAAAGTTCAAGTTAAGGTTATATAGTATAAGAAACCCCGAAAACTTGAAACGAGTCAACGTTAGTACTAGGTTAGTAGTAGTAGTATACCGCCCCAGATAAACATTAATTCTATCTATCTTCTGCAGCGATGTATCCAAATTTAGTCTGCAGCTTCAATCATACCCCATGCATGAATAAAAATCATATTTCTTGAAAATGCATTGAAATAGTCATCTTGACTCGGTAAATGATAATACGTACATTGAATCCTGCTGACAGGAAATGTCGCCCCTCTTGCCAAATCAAGAAGTTGCTCTTCTATGCATCCGTGATGGATGAAAACTCCACTCCGCCTCCTTCTCGTGTATGTGCATACATGTTGATACATGGATATGTTGGGTACTTAATTCATTTCATGGAATGTGGTGTTTGGTATGCTGGGCTTTTATGGATGGGAAGTTTTGTAAGGTAGGGTAAGGGGTTTCGTTTCCCTCACTTATCATTGCTTTTTTGTTTTGGCCCCTTCTCTTCTCTTCTCTCTCTCTCTCTCTCTCTCTCTTTTGCTTCCTTTCCTTCTATGTAGTAGTTCTATTGGGTAGGGAGTAGATGATTTATCTTCTCGGGTTTTCTTCCTTTTTTTTCCCTTATTTTTTCTGATTGCCAGTATCTGAACTCGATTATCTGATCCTGTAACTGTTCGCATATTCGCATATTCGTAGATTCGGAGCCGGAGGCGGATTCGGGGTTCATTTGGAGGTGAGGAAGAGTAACATTACTCGAGGTCACCTGTACTTCATTTCTGGTACTAGTAGTCTTACAGTGTTGTATTTATGCATGGACGGGTCAGGGTTAATCCCCATTCAAGACATCAAGGGTGTAATTACAGCACATGTTGTGTGATGAGTCTGCATGCAGAATGAAGGTTACTCTGCAGAAACAGACTCGGTCTCAGCATCTGCAGAATTGCGGTGAGTGAAGGAAATGTCCAGGAGGTAAGGAAATGATGACAGTGTGTTACCTCCTTTATCCCTGCTAAGGGTTTTTTCTCTTTCCCCCCAAAGTACGCTGCGTGACAACTTGAAGTACTCAGATCCAATAGAATAATTTAATGCAGCCACCCGTCGTCGTGTCCGTCACCAGCTCTCGTCATCAGAATCCACGTGCGCCCGTTGCCTATTGCCGTACCCATAGCCATATTCACTGGATGAATCGTCCAAGTTGAATTCTTCATCATCGGAGTTGTTACGTCGATATTTGCTGTAGGCGGCTCTCGGGTCATCCTCTTCGTCATCCCAGGAAAGTTCCTCGTCTGGATAGTCATTCGCGGGATTATTTTCAGCTATTGTTGTTGTTATTAGTCTTCATCTTGTACCTTTTTTTATTTTTTTTTTATTTTTTATTTTTTGCCTTTTCTTTTTGCAGGGTAGATCGCAGCTTGATTTTCAGTTAATTGACTCGCTTACCATTAGAATCACCGTCTTCACTGTCCCATTGGTCTTCATCGTCTTCCTGTTCTGCAAAATGTTCCCAGTATTCTTCATCCTCTGGTGTGATGACGATCACACCGATGTCCTGACGAGTTGTATCGATACCTTTCTGTCGGAACCACTCGTCCTGGTCCAGTTCGAAATCCGCTAGTGGGTTCGTAAGTTGTCCTCCATCCGGCAGGGGACGCCGAATGTACGTATCGTAGACGTACTCCCCGTCACTGTCGTCGTCATGTACTGCAGTGGAGGGTAAATTTTCTGGTGCTGCTGTGGTAGTCGTGACAGATCCTTCAAGTTCCGTGGGCCTCTGCGTGCGTTCTGCAGACGCCGCGGCATGAAGCCTGTTAGGTGTGCGAGGGGGGTATTTCAATGGAGGCCTGGGTATCACCGAACGCGTCCGCCCAGCGGCCGACTGGGGGGTCAGATTCGTCTCCGCTGGCGAGACCTCCATGGTCTCCTCGAGCTCCAATGCGATTCGCTCGAAATCCCGAGCCAGCCTTTCTGACTCATCTTCCCAGTTACTCTGGCGCGCTTGGGCCCCCTGCTCCAGTATCTGCGAGATATGCTTTTTGGCAGCTGAGATCGCCCCCTTACGCTCTTCCCTCCATTTTTTCTCGGCCTGGTTTACCACCGGTCGCTTCCGCGGACGAACTGGCCAGTCCTCAGCCACATCGGAACTGTCATGAGAAGCAACGTCATCCCCCCCCCGCACGGCCGCATCAGCCACCAAAGACGCTTGCCGTGAATGCGGTTTGAGTCTGAGCTTCTCGACAAGCACTGCAACCCCGTCTGCTTTACGCTTCTGCACCCCTCCCCCGCTGCTCCGAAGGGGACTCATTGGCGTACTTGATCTGGAGATCTGGAATCGTCGTAGGGATTGCGCCCGTCCCGGAGAAGACGCCGCACTGTGTCGCGCACTGGGCGTAAATGGCACTCCAGCCGCAGGAACATCATCAACAACATCTCGATCTACACTCTCGTCGCGTGTTCCCCGTTGGGCTGGACCAGGCGAGGAATGCAAAGCCCTCTTCAGCTTCTCCTCGGCTTCTTTCCGTGCGATCGCAAGGCGTTTCTCTTCGCGAAGCTCTGCCCCGGGGGAAGTGGCTCTCACCAAGGGAACCACTCCTGTAGCGCGGTTCGGCACCGATTCTGGAGCCGGACGTATAGAGGTGCTCACTGAGCGCGGAGTAAGAGAACTTTGCGGCGCTGATACTGGTGACGCACTGGAAGAGCTGTTTTTCTGATTTTTGCCACGGACCTGGACTCGTTGGAAAACGAAGTCTGTAAAGCGGCGTTTGGTCTGATGTAAATCAGACTGGATATCTGTGCTTTCATATTAGCTTTGTATCGTTACAAGAGGGGGCATCCCTATACAGATAAACGAGGCGGGGGCTTGACCTCGACAACTAGCAAGGTAGCTTCTTACATAGTGTGTCTACCGGCTCCTCTTCTCGACGACGTTTGATACTGATCTGTTCCGGAGGTAAGGACATGTTTTTATTTATATCAGATTGATATTTGTTCGTTACAACTCAGGACCGATGGCGAAGGGTGAGATAAAAGTGGATGATGTTCAGTATTTCTTCAAGTTCCAGGACGGGGACCGAAAAGGATTAGCGCGTCACTCAACGAGCATGTATATAATCACGTGATCATGATTATTGACTCTTTTACTCGACTAAGTATACATAATCAGGGCTACAAGGAAGTTGAGATATTGCTAGTGGACACAGTGACAAGTATAGATCATTGCTTTTCGTATTTCTTCTCTTGTGCTATATCTCTCCATGGTTATTGCCATCGCTATCCCGAACCTATTACCTCCGCAGCTATATAACCCATGTTCGTCATCCACTATGCAAAAGGACCTGCTTGCCCTGGATTAATTCCGTCAAAATGGCATCGCATATGCAACCGAACAGAATAAACATCAAAGAACAGACCAGAGCCAACCAGTCAAGGGTAGAGCCGAGATCTCACCCGCCTTCGTAGCCAACTAGAAATTGAAATTGAAACAATCAAAAGAAGAAATTGAAGGGAAAAGAAGATCATACCCAGCTAGCAATACAAGGATGGTATAAAAAAGATTATTAAAGGGTGTAAGATGGGTTGGCTGAGAACGAAATTTGCAAAGAAATTGTAAAAAGGAGGAAGGGGAGAAATACTGTAAATCAAACCAATACAAAGAAAGGAATCAATGGGTAGTGTTTTCAAAACAATAAATCAACATGACGAAGAGAAACATGAAATAAAAATGTAAATGGAGTTTAAAAAAAATATGCACCCATAAGAATAGAAGAGGAAGGCCCCTCAAAATATAAAGATGAAATTATTTCGCTCCGATCTCTTCCTCAGCCCAGCCGGGTAGGGAACTTTCGTTCTGGATGGCCAGGCCAAAGCCAACATGATTAAGACCTCCCAGGGCAGATGTAAAGCTGGAAAAGCTACTTTGGGGTTGGTGAGTTACACCTGCACGGCTGTGTCCAGCCTGGCCCGAAATAGGACCGAACGGCTCCTGAGAGAATGACGGCAAACTGACAGCGCGGGAATGTTGCGCGCGTGGCACGCTTAAGCTGCTGGTGCTGGCAGTGGCATGATGACCATGGCCACTCGAGCCATTCGTGACATTTAAATAACCGTTGATAGAAGGCTTGTGTTGATGCAGCGGTGCTTCGATGCTCCCGTTGGTGAGCTCGCTGGTAGTTGTACCGTTGTAGAGGGGCTGTTGTGGAGGGGTGGGTTGCGACTGGGACTGTAAAGCAACGAGAGAGATGGGGTCGTTCAAACGGTTCTCTTGCTCTTGGGCTTGCTGGGCGGACATTTGGTTAAGGTACATTGTTAATGGGTTGTTAGCTCCCACATTCAACATTCCAGACGGCGATGTAACTGTCTGCAGTGGGTGGCGGCCATGCTGGCCATTTTGCGAACCTGTCGAGCCTGGGGCAGGGGAGAGGGCGGAACGAGTCGGGCTAGACTGGGAGCCAGAATGACTCAGGTTCTGCTGGAAACCATTGAGTGCCGGCGATGGTGACTGCGGGCCCTCCAATCCTCCGTTACGATTTTGCTGTCCGCCGTTGCCTGTCTGACGAGGCGGGTTTCCACAGCGATCCTTTCCAAAGTTGATCTTGAACCGCTTATACTCCTCCCGGTTACGCATTCCCTCAATCGCCTTAATGGCATTGGCGATATTAGTGAAGTTAACAAAAGCACAACTCTTCTCGCGCAATGTGTTCACTAGCTCGATCTCTCCATGCTCGGAAAAGTCTTGGCGAAGACGTTCTTCTGACCAGGACTCATCCAGGTTGCCAACATAGACGTTTCGGGAGGCACCACCGCTCACCGCCAGGGCAATAGCTGGAGGGAGGGGCCCAGAGTGCTTGCCCCAGCCTATCTTCAACCGGCGGTTGTGAATCATGAGTCCCTGCAGGTTACTCAGAGCATAGAAAGAGGCGGCAGAGGTTGGGTCAATAAAAGTGACGAAGCAGATATGCTTGTCAGGAATGTACCGGATATGATGCAGGAGGCCGCCACGCACTACGTTGCAAATCTCTTCGATAGTAGTTTCCGGATGGATGTTGCCCAGGTAGATCGTACGGTTACCCAGATTGTTAACGCCACCAGCGGAAGTAGCCACGGCCGCAGCTGCAACGGACTGCTGGGCGAGTGCGTTTGTGATTAGATCTCGATCTGCCGAGTTGAGGATGTGGGCATACCCTGGCGCGATGCCGAGAAATTGAGCCGCATTCTGTTGCTGTGTTTTGGAAACATATGCACATCGGTCTTTACCGTAGAAGACACGTCTGGGCGCTTGCCACCTGACCTCCTGGGGTAGTTGAGAGACGGCTTTCATCGCGTTGCTAATTGACAGGAAATGTACAAAGCCAATTGCCTTTTCCTTGACGATTTTCACAGTATCGATCGGGCCAAACTTTCCGAGCTCTTCGCGTAGCTCATCCTCCGTCATCTCCTCCGACAAATTACCTAGGTACACGTTTCGTGATGCCCCCGACTGCTGTACTGCCAGGGCAACTGAGGTGGGCACCTGAGAGGGCTTACCCCAGCCGACCTTGATGTCATTGCCCTTGATGGCGAGTTTCTTCAAGATGGCATCTGAGTGGAAGTGTGTCGCCGAGTTACTGTCCAGGAAGGAAATGAAAGCGCAATTCTTGTCGGGGAGCAAGCGTACAGATTCAATCTGGCCACTGCGGACGTGGTTCAAGATTTCTTCGGCAGAAGTCTCCGCCGGAATATTGCCAAGGTACACAGTTCGACTGGTACCTGAGAGAAGACCTGGAGTTACCGACGCGGCAGGACTTCCGAACGCCGCATTACCCAAGCCGCTCATACCACCAACCGGCGATTGAGGGCCCCCTAACAGCTGGGAGCTTCCCATACCATCCGCGGACATCATTCCTGAGTAGAGGCTGGCATTCTGCGAGGCCTGTGTTGGACTTCCTAGTTGATTCTGGTGATTGTGCACGTGTGCGGACGCATTGGCCTGAGAGAATCCACCAAAGTTGGTGAACTGGGACGAGGCAAAAGCAGAGGGGGTTCCCGGTTGGAAGGGGCTCCCGAGCAGTAGCTGGGATGGTAACAGGGGGGTGAAGTTCATGTCGAACGCGGTGCCCGAGGCTGCCATGGTGTCGGGGTTGTTCTGACTGGCAGCGGTATTGATGGCAGGGATATTGGCTCGACGAGCGTTTCGGTCCGTCAGACCCTGTAGAGGAAAGCTATTGGAATTGTAAGCTCCGTGAGAAAACCCAGTATCGTCCGCGTTGAGGTGGGAAAACTTGGAAGGGATCAAACGACTCGGAATGCTTGAGGCATCGGAGGTTTGCATGGCGAGGAACACGAACAGTCCGGACGCGATAGCCCCCTAGCTAAGGAACAGGGGACAAAGTAAATTACGGCAAATGAAATGATCGATATCGCCAACCAGGGGGTAAAGGGAAGTGCTAGTCAAACGACGTGGTAGGAACGGCTAGGAGAGCGAAAAGCCAACCGGCGTGAAGATCACCCCCAAAAGGAGAAATGAGAGAGAAAAATAGAATAAGAAAAAGAAAAAATAACAAGAAAATGGGCAAAATGAAGTCGAACAAAAAGGAGTAAGCAGAAAAGATTAACAATGAAGAAGCCTGGACAAGGATAAGGCAATGGAGACGTGTCTAGAAAGAAGTCCAGTGGTCAATTGGAATGTGCATTGGACAATGTTTGGTGGAACGGTGACAAACCTCTTAGCTGGTGTTTTAGGGGCGGGTGACAATCCCGTAGGTAAACAAGACCAACTGCCACTTGAAGAATTGAGAGGGAGAGGAAGGGGGGGGAAAGGCCAAAATGGATAATAATAATAATAATAATAATAAATGAATAAATAAAACCACTGAAGAAAGAAGTAAATCAATCAAGACTAAAAATTGATCAAGCAACCAAAAGAGAATAGGGTAATTAAGAATATGATCTAGTAATTGAAAGAAGAAGGATAAGTCCCCAATTGCAGGAGGTTTCGACTGGTGTTGTTGACAAAGGGAATGGCCAAAAAGGATCGATGGGGGACATCCACTCAAAAGCTGAAAAGGGTAAAGTGGAAATGACAAAGAGAAATGAATGAGAGAAAAAATAATTGTTGATAGCCTCGAAGGGGCGGAGAGAAAAGAGTGTGGAGAGCAAAAAAAAACGGCTCTGAGAGAGAAAGAGAGAGAAAAAGGGGCCCTGGAGTGAGAGAGGGATTGATAAGAAATTATATGAGTGACAGCACACACTTCTTCTTAATCTTTTTCCTTGTTTTCTTTCTCTTCCTCCCTTTTCCTTTTCTCCAGTTTTTTTTTCTAAGTGCACTGTAAAGTAAATATTACCAATGAAGAGAAGAACAGTTGGAAGGAATAAAAAAAAATATAAGAAAAAATATTACTACCAATTAATAGGGTATAAAAATGGTAGTAACAAAGATGGAGAAGACATAAAAAAGTGAGATTTAATAATATCTCAAGACCAGGATTTAATCAAATGCTGAAGAGTACTCCGTAGATGAAGGGGAAAAAGGCAAAAGGGGGAAGGTGAACAAGTGAACCAAACATCAGACAAGAGGCTGGTATAATAATAGAAATTAAGGTGTGGAGTGAGGATTGACATTCCATGTACAGTTACCAGTACCTTACCCGTTGAGCAAAGCGCAGGTAGAGTGGATGGGGCAAACAACAATCTTCATCCCAAAGGGAGTGATATCATACTCCGTACTGTTAAGAAGACCGTGCAATTTCATATCTAGCAGAGAGATCTGCTCTGCTAATGATATCTGGGATCATCATGTTCAAGCGAAACATCTTTGTTGTTTCAGTCCTTCGTCAAATGTCCAAGTATCTCCATGTGGACAGGGCTGTGGCTGACAGCCTAAAAGAAAGACGAGAGAGTTCAATCGCTCACCATGCTGTGCTATGGTGGTATCAGCCACATGTGGTCCAAACGTGTCTTGTCTCCGATCAACTTTCCTCCTTTATGGAATTCAAGACTTGAGTATATCATGACTGGCGCCAGCGTCATCAAGGAGACAGAATTGAGAAATTTGTAGGTAGCAGACACGCTCCACCTCCCATATCCCAAACCATCGCAGATCTGAATGTGGATGGTGGGGTTTCCCACTGCAGAATCCCAGTTGAGGGAAGGGAGGCTCTTTTGGAAGAACTAATGATCCGTCTCGCCTTGCAGAAACCATTACGTCTTGGCATCCACCACCTCATTTCTTTGCAGAATTTTGGTTACCTTGCTACCTTGCTACAGTAGTAACAGTACACAGTCTCAACCATCGACTTGTCATTTCGTAGCTTCCTTGCCTACCTAGTGGGTATCATATCTTTAATATTAATATTTAAGGGGGAAATGGACCATTGATCTGCGTTGTACCGTCCAAGTTTCGATCTATCTAGGTAGTCGGTTTCATCACCTGTCCGGTGTTTACAGCCAGTCAATCAATCATTTAAGGCATATTCCATGATCGCGGTCCGTATTTCCCCGGATTGTACTTCGTACGGAGTAATGAAAGTCGGGTCTTAACTGAGTGAACTGGATTTATAGTTCTCTTAAAGGGGCTTCTTGGATGAATAACCTGTCCGGTTATGTAATTAATCTGTACGATGTACGGAGTCCTCCGTACATACATACCGAATGTCGGCCTTACATATCAGGCATCTATAATGCCTCAGGCACACGTGGGGAACTTTTTCCCGTCAATTCAGATTGGATCCATCCAGAAATTTACCCCTCCAGACAAATTATTCAAGCCACTTGTGCCACTCAGCGTCTTGACCTCTCACTCTGGGGGAATTGCAACATAGCCTTAGTTGGGTTTGTCTGACTCACTGACATCTGTAAGTATTTTCTTTTCCCACTCAATTCATGGTTTGATTCTTATCATTGGGCACCTTATCTTTTCGCATTGTGACTCACGTGTCAAAATATGGTAATTTCAATGCTAATCTGACATTCTCTCCGCAGTGCGGCCCTTACCCTCACACCTTCTTCCCAACAAGTCATTATAGATATCCGGTGACCATGGCTTCCATCTATATTGACGAAGACGTCGGAAAGGACGATGCTACCGCGACCGGAGCTGAATCCTCTCCCTACAAGACGCTTGTGCACGCTCTCCTGCAGCACGCTCCTAATGAGGGCTTCCAATATCTGACGCGCAAGTCCCAGACCGAGCCCGCCGATAAAGATGCTGACAAGCTGGAGTGGAGGCCGGCCACCAAGTCGGCAATGAAGAAGGCCACCAACCTCTACGAGCAACGGAAAAAGAAGGCCGCAAAGGAACAGGAGCTGGCCATCCGTGAGAAGCAAGAGGCAGAGAAGCGTCGCCTCGTCCTGGAGGAGGCAAAGAAGGTTATTATCAAGGAAGACATTTCCCTCCCTAAGCCGGTCAGAATTCGCCTTGATGTGACCGACCCGGCCATTGTCAAACTGGGAAGCCCTGAGTCAGAAACCCCTGGTACCCGTGTTCGCGTGCTGGGCAGAGTTCATCGCCTTCGTGCCCAGAAGGATGTCGTTTTCCTCACTCTCGCAGACGGTCACGGCTACCTCCAATGCATTTTGACGGGAGACTTGGTCAAGACCTACGATATAATGACACTTACCCTCGAAACCTCCATAGCCATTCATGGTGAAATGCGTGCTGTCCCAGCCAAGCAGCATGCCCCCAACAACCGTGAACTTCACACAGACTTCTTCACTATCATCGGTCGTGCCGCCGGTGACAAGGACGCCATCACAACTCGAGTCGCCCCCGATGCGGATCCTCAGACCCTCTACGACAACCGTCACCTTGTCCTCCGTGGCGAGACCGCTTCCGCTGTCATGAAGGTGCGCGCTGCTGCTCTTCGGGCATTCCGCAAGACTTTCGAGGAGAACCGCATGCTGGAAGTGACACCTCCGGCCATGGTGCAGACGCAGGTGGAGGGTGGCAGCACCCTGTTCAAGTTTGACTACTACGGCGAGAACGCCTACCTCACTCAGTCCTCTCAACTGTATCTGGAAACCTGCCTCCCATCCTTGGGCGATGTTTTCTGTGTCTGCCCGTCGTTCCGTGCTGAGAAGTCCCTCACCCGTCGCCACTTGTCGGAATATACTCACGTCGAAGCTGAACTTGACTTCATTACTTTCACCGATCTCTTAGACCACCTGGAAGCGGTGATCTGCCGTGTCATTGAATTGATCCTGGCTGAACCCGAAACCGCAGCCTACATCAAGCAACTCAACCCCGACTTTAAACCTCCCACTCGTCCCTTCCGTCGTATGAAGTATTCCGATGCCATCGAATGGCTAATCGAGCACGAAATCCCCAACGAAGAAGGCAAGCCCCACCAGTTCGGTGATGATATTGCCGAGGCTGCCGAGCGCAGGATGACCGACATCATCAACCAGCCCATCTTTCTCACTCACTTCCCCGCCGAAATCAAGGCCTTTTACATGAAGAAGGACCCTGAAGACCGCCGTGTCACCGAGAGTGTCGACGTCCTCATGCCTGGTGTCGGCGAGATTGTCGGCGGTAGTATGAGAATGGACGACTGGGATGAGCTCATGAACGCCTATAAGCATGAGGGCATGGACCCCTCCCCCTACTACTGGTACACGGACCAGCGCAAGTAAGTCTTTTTTTTTTAATATATCTATCAATATCTCGCGTATCAATCACTAATCTGGTTGTCAAAGGTACGGTACCTCCCCTCACGGTGGATATGGGCTTGGTCTTGAGCGATTCCTGGCCTGGCTGTGTGCCCGTTACACAGTCAGAGATTGCAGCTTGTACCCTCGTTTCACCGGTCGTTGCACACCATAGAATATCCATTACGTTAGATGAGCTTCATAGATATGTGAATATCTCAATGCAGATTAAGTTCAGCGGTTCCCTTCAAATCCCAATCCTCGCTTTTTTGTAAGAGGCAATATGTTCGATATGAACGGTAACCCAGAAGAGCACTTCCTTCAACATACGCATTATCAGCATGTAACCTGGCGAGGTATAGCTGAATTATTGTCAACAGGCCAGACATTCAGTAGTTTATCTTCATTATATCGCGATCCTAACCACCGTCACATCAAATACCTACTAACATCTCGCACCTTAACATAACGCTTACTAGCTCTCAAAATCCATGCATCTCAATCTCCCTGCCCCCCTCGACCTGAACTATCACTTGCGTCCTCTTCCGGATCCCGTTCTTCATCCAAGACAAGTCCATGTGCCCCCTGAGATAGATGACCCCGAGGTTTGATTCGATGACCGGCCACACTGAGGAGCCGATGGTGTTCCAGGCGATGTCTAAGTAAAGAGGCCGTGCTGCGGAGAATGGGAGGGCAGACACTGGGTGTCAGGACAGAGATCTGGTGGTATGAAATTGAGAGGCAAGAGGGGGTAGAGAAGACACTTTGGCTAAGATGGGTGCAAGCTTACCATATTGCTACGGCAAGTATACATACACACTTTACAGGGAACTGTAGATTTACCGATGACGAGGGTACTAGTAAACGTTGTATGGTATGTTTGGGGGTTCTTAGTAAGAGGTCCCCTGGCCTTATTGACAATCATTTAAATCTACGGACGTACGCCGTACTCTGTAGATTTCTGCAACGGGCCTGTTCCAAACAGCTGATGTATTCTGGGCTAACCTCATCTGCCCACTGTACGTGGATGCTGCCCCTGGCTTGAGACAGTGTAATTCCCCACTAGGTACTACCATACACAAGACGCCGGGATAGGGGATATTCGGATCTTGTGGTTCAATTCGGCCGGAAAGAACGTTGGTAATGGTACGGCAATCGGAGTAATGATACAACAGACGAGGTATGGATGGGAGGGGGCAGCTGAGTTGTCGGGGACATCTCCATTAGGACTAAATCATGGCTTTCTTATAATTGTTGTTCCTTGTCGAGACGAATTTGTTCATTCCATGCTCTGAGCTGTGCCTGTAGGTGGATCTCTGTCGATTGAGCCTATAGTAAGTAATGATCAATGCACGGGGTGGCTCCCGTACTCTGCAACTATGACAGAATGGTATCATTTGACGGTAGTCATTATAAGAGAGAGGGAGAGAGGAAAGCCTTGATATCATACAATCAGCCCTGAGGAAGTATCATCGGGTGGTTGTATTGTGGTGGTTTAGTTTGGAATAATCCTTGTACATTGGGGGTTAATAAACGCATGCAACTAACGGTGCATATGGGACTATACCTATTAGAGTAGGAGGGGCGGCAATATGTACCTAGTTGGGTACCTTGTAATTGATCTACACTTGTCAAAAGTAGTATAGTACGGAGTACGGAGTAGTATCCACTTTATAAATCAACTAGGATTGAGACTCGGGACGAGTTTTGAATGAATGACTTTTGAGGAAAATGGACAAGATGGAGTTCAACCACGACAATTACTTGAATGCAAATCTTCTATTCCAAGTATTAGTCTAACATCATTCTCAGTCAACGCAAATCAGTGGGGTAAGGGTGGCTAACTTGCTGTAACTTGGCGTGCCTAAGCGATCACGCCAGCAACTACTCCGTACGTAACTACTAGTAAAGATTAATTTGGTCCGGGATTACATGTGTGTGCCAAGGGGTGGTCAAAAGTACTGTACATACATGTCGTTGCTTCATGGGTCTTTGCGAAGGAGTTATGTCCATGTATTATAAACGCCATGATATTCAAATACCTAGGATACTCCCTCGTATGGGTTGCCAGCCTTGTGGCTGATTGGAGAATCTATGTGGGTAATCTTACTTATCTGGGTATGCAACATTCATATCCCGAAGGTATTTGCGCCCTCCATTATGAATTTCCTTGGGGATAGCGGTGTGACGGTATTCCAGTCGGGGCCGTCGCTATAGCTATCACGATGATGGTATTCCTTCGTACAGATCGCCTGCGATACCACAGCTTTGTGATATTTGGTGTCGTCTTGGCAAGCATTGGATACATCATATTACAGTGTCAGGACCCTCGTTCTGGGGGATTGAATGGGCATGTTCGCTACATCGTGATATTCTTCGTGAAGTTGCTTCAACTCATCACAATGGTATGGGTGGCGAACAACCTGAGTGGACATGATCAGCGGGCCATTTGTCTTGCTATCCAGATCGGATTGGGGAACATTGACCGTATCATAGCGAGCAACATCTTCAACAGGGATCATGCACGTCTGTGACTCTGTACACTGTTGATTACGGGGTCTCCGTAGCCATGATAGTGTGATATAGGATCATGAGCATTATTTTCACTGCTGATTTGTTGACTGAAAATAAAAGGGGAGATCAGGGTAACATGATGATAGGTTGCAGCGGGATGAAGATATATCCTGGGCAATTTTGATATTGTTCGAGGTGCGAGTAGTTGATCATTCCCAGAACTTAATAGACGTCCCTCGAGAGGTAAGTAAGCAATGTATGTACGGAGCTGGAGTACGGAGTAGGGTACCTAACGTTTTCTTCTTAGGTACCTCTGCAGATTCAAGTTGTTACCATTCATACCTATTTCAACAATGTATCCCTGTTTTCTTTTGTAATTATGATAAGATGAGTTGATGCGTCTGTTGGTATTTCTCTACCTTTTCTTTTCTTTTTCTTTTTCTTTTTCTTTTCTTTTTTTTTTTTTTTTTTTTTGGTCCGATACAAATCCAATGGGTAAAAAGCATCGACTGGTGGCTGAAGATTGGCGAGCCGTCAAGAATTCAAGTAACCGCGGTTCTTAACGTATCTAACTACCTATATAATGGTGATTCTTGAGGTATAGGCGACATAAGGAATAGAAGCAAGACGGATAATATTCCCAGTGTTTTGATGTAATAAAGATGATGCCATTTAAACCAGCCCTCCACCGATGTGGCGTCCCATCCTCTTCCAGCAACCAAACCTCTTCCTCAACCACCTTGTCTGAGGTACAACAGAGATACGGCGAGCCACAGTCATTGTTAATTTAATTTCCTGCAACTAGTATACCGAGCCTACCCACGAATGGTTTTGTAAGACCAGTCGCCCAAATCGCCATCCAGCTTTGAACAATTGCCCATGTGAGATTCGGGTCAGGGTTCCGAGAGTAGGCTTCAAGGAACCTTGGAAAGCAAGATAACTGTCCACTGGAATACTACCCGCGACAGCTGACGACCATGTTTGATAGTACATACAACCCAGATATTTGCCACCACATCCACACTTTTACTGAAGTGAGATTGATAGCTTTTCTAGCTAGCAGTCCACTTGGTTATACTTACCAGTGTCTCTTCCACCCACCCAGGAGACTGCCAATCATGACTATATGCGGTGGTGATTAACCCACGCATGTTCAGGTACCGTAAATGTGATAGGATGAGAGGAACTTCGACCTGACTAGTATAGGGTATAAATTCTGCGTAGAAGTATGGGAACCACTGATGGAACACCGTAAAAAGGGCCAGCGGAATCAGAAAGATAAAGGTGTCCAGATCAACTTCCACCTCCAAGAAGGCACCGAGTATAGAACTAGGGAGTCATCTAAGCGATAGTATTGGTATGTACATACTGTACATGTGCGTGACGCCTGTCCAGGAATTCACCTTGGCACCTTATCGCCATATTCTTAGTCAACAGACCCATTCTCTTCCCAACAACCGAAACAATGGCCATCACCGAAAGATGGTAGCAGAACGAACAAGGCGTATAGGCCATTGCAGCATATCAACTTTCACTGTGCTTGCCTTGGTCATCAGGAGCCATGGTGCCATTCTCTTCAGTAGTAGGGTTGTCTTCATTCTGCAGACCAGATATCGCTGCAAGGATCTCATTCTGGGAAGCACCAGAGCGGATGATAGAGACCAATTGGGTCACAATCTCTTGGTTCTCGCTGCAAACCAAGTCCAGCAGTTGTTCGAGAAAGTTTCTGTAGTAATCTGAATCCTCACTCTGTCTACTAAGGAGGAAAGGGTCTGTGCTCGAAGTGTCGTAAGTAGAGGCTTCGGTACTACTCTCATTGCTTTGGTGATCGGGATGGTTGTTGCTGCTGGGTGTTGTCAGTAACATGACCATGCGTGGTTACAGCTTCCAGACTGCGAACCAGTTACCTTTGCTCTGAGGTGTTGTTATTCTGGGGGTCCATTATGCCGTGCGATTCTCGCTTCTGGCTGATTGCTCTAACTCAGGATAGGACTGGTTGCTCGTTCGTCAGGCGCACGGTCGATGTGCAAATGGCAAGCACTTCAAACCGAATACAGGATCAGCCTCAAATATGGAACACGATAAAAAAAATGGTCTTGTATTTAAATCGAGACTATACCGCAGCACGATGTGAGGATGGTTGATCAACTTGGTTAAGCGAGAAATGTGGCTGTAGCGTCATCCAGGGGTATCACAAAACGATAATAGCTTGGTCTCTACTCCGTTTTTGAGAGTATATATAGGTAGGTAATGGGGGGAACAGAACCAAAATTTGAAAGGGGGGTGGAAGAGGGGATGAAAGATATATCTGTCTGAATCATGCCACAGAGGTATCATTTTAGGTGGTTTTCTCAGTCGCTCTGGAGTATTCCCCTCCTAGGTATCTGGGTGGCTAAAAGTACGGGCATTCCCAGTGGTCGAGCCAGCTGACTAGACGCGGGTTCGTTGATGTATTTCCATTCAATTTGACGGTGCCAAATCACCCTGCATGCCACTCAAGCCTTAGGACTAGTAGGTTCCGCGTACCCGGGCAAAAGCCAGAATGAGACCATTTAGTCTGGAATGCCATCGGGGGCGGCAGGAGACAATAAGAAAAGAGCAGGTCCTCCTAATCTTAAGTATGATATTATTGATCCATGAAGTTAGTTGGGTCGGAGAAAACTGCCGACCAATCTCATGTCTTGGTCTGCGTCTCCGCCAAATCGATTTTTGCTAAATCATGACCGATCAATGGTCCAGCAGCGTTATCACAGCTCTTTTTTTTTTACCCTCTGGTCAATATGTCAACTTGTTAACCTGGTACATAACTAATTTCCCTCTATTTTCACCGACATGGAAACTTACGAGAGCCCTGACTCGCCAATAACAATACGGTCACCCACTGGTCATAATCATGGATAGGAAATCGCTGGAGACAACCCTTCTCGACGACGACTCAACACATCATCTCCCGCTGTGGAAATTGAATCGGGATCTTGCAATGCTCAACCAACACCGTCTCGTCCGAAGAATCCAGTATAGCCTAGGTAGCCATCGCTCGCCCGAGAAGCCGACGCCAGTCTGATAGAACGTCAGAGCCACATCTCAATATGCGTGATTACCCGTCCCTGTCTCAGAAAAAAAAAAATCAAAAATCAAAAACTTTAGATTCCCGAGGCTACCACTGCATGATTTCACCCTACCCTTACAAAATGCATGCGAAGGCTCCAATGACACAGGTCGTTCTAAGCCACTTTGGGTGCAAGTATCCTTGTGACAATACCACCTGAATAGCTTTGGACCCGGGATGTGGGAAGACCGGAATATGCCGTCATGAAGTTCCTCGGTATCACCAGACATACTCCTGTGAAGGATCGCGCTCTAGCCGAGCAAAATCGTGCTCCAGATTACTGGTGAACCCGCCTTGCAAGATGTGTATGTTGTTTTAGTCTAGTCTGGGGTTGGTCGCCTCCTATTCAGTGACCGAATATCATGTTTTGGCCTGATCTGTGACTAGCGTCTTTTTCATCCCGGGTGAAGTCTGCAGCGGTCGAGGATATCATGTTAGCCCAATAGACCATTCAGGGTCCTCGGCCTCACCTAACATCTCCCTATCATGTTCGTTACTGAATAACGGAGGCCTGAGTTGGGTTCATGAAGGGCTTCCGCACAACTAATTGTGATCCACTTGGCATATGCTGAGGAATTTCTGAGCTTCTTCAAAGAACAAACCTGCAAAGTTCTTGGAGACAAGAAGGGATCTATGAATCTATGCACAAGTCTTAGTCACCCAAAATTACTCAACTTTGAAGACTGCACCAAGGATTGTCGCACAAGATATCAAAGCACTGTTTCGTTGCGGGGATAGAATTCGATACAGGTTGAGACCTGTTGGGAGCCTGATCTCTGCGACCTTTCTGCAAACCATCAGACGAGGTCTACGACTTCGTAAGTCGTATCAGATTCCAGTATTTCAATTATCCCCCTCCCCATCCCCCCCCTTTTTTTTCGTACTGATGGAAATAGGTGTTTTGAATTCTGCGACGTGATGCTATTGTCGTTGCCGAGATGTTCTATTCCAGATGGTTAGCCAGCCACTACTTTCTGCCTTGAATTCAATTCAGGAACACACTCCAAACTGAGAGCCCTCTGGCATTTTCTCAGTGACTCACCTAGAGAGCCACAGCGAGGCACACCAGTGCCTCTTCCATGGCTACTGAGTACTGAGCCAGACGAATGATTTACTCTCATTCGATGGAACAATATCCGATTTTGCATCTAGGTACCGACTGGATCTTCGAGGGTTCCGAGAGGGCTGCAAAATTAGCATTGTTGCCTGGGATTACTTCCAAGTCTTATCGAGAGTGTTAACAACTACATCGAGGGACCCTGAAGTTGACACACAACCATCAAGACTCAAGTGTGGGATTGGTATAGGGATCTTACCATAACAGTGGCAGTCAAGGTGTACTCATGGAGCCGTTCAAACAGCCCTCAGGCGCCTTCTCGATTCATGTGCAGATAGGTTGTATTGTGGCATCTCCCAATTAGTTTTGGACTGGCGATCGATGATTAATCCCGTCTCGATGTAGACCTGCCAACAGCCTGTCACCCAAACAATAACCACGAAGTGAGATTTGCAAAATAAACATGCGTACGTCCATTCACCCTCTTGAAGAGGAAAGGGGGGGGAGTGGATGAAAATTCAGGGCAGAAACATCACTAAGTTGAAGCATGGAAGGCTGTCGGCTGATGCTGTGTGGCACCAATCAGAGCCTTTCTCACCGAGGAAAAAGGCTCCTACTGATTTTATTGGAGCTCCACGTGACACCTCCAAATGCTCTCTTGAAGAGCCCTGGGTTAAGTAACTCAAAAAAAGTTCTACGTGGGGACTGATTGCAGGCAAAGATTCCGGGCGACTTGATCAAGTCGTCTGACAGCCATCGAGTCCTATGGGTAGCGCTCTTGGAATTGCATAACTGAGTCATTGGCTCGAGTATCTTATGGTGACTAGCAGAAGAACCAAGGTCGCCTGACTGATTGTCCAGAGAGATAGATGTACTGCATTTGTGCGTGACCTATCAGAATAGTTGAGTCTAATTCTTCATTGTTCCATGGAAACGGTACCCCTGAGAACAGAAGAAATCCGATGTTCGGAAGATTTGTGGACTCATCTACGGGTTGCGTTACCTTGACGAAGTCGGTATATCCAACACCTTGGGTCACATTCTAGTCGACAAAAGCATCATCATGGACGAAACACGGTTCAGAATTGCTCTGCTGCGGTCTAAACATCTAACGGGGGCTCGCCTCATTTACGCCTATGGCCAGTGAGAGAACGGATGGATATTTATCTACGATTCGTTACACTTGGCTTGAAAGGGACATTGATGCCAAAACTCGTTCAGAAGTACATTGAAGGCGCCGCTATTCGCTCGCTTGGAAAAGATTTCCGGCCGCAGTGGAGTCGAAGTGGCATCCGGCCTGTCATCGCCATCATGTCTGTCTTATTTGCGATGAACTCTTTTCAGAAGGCTAGGTAGCTGGAAGTGTTCTACTAATGGTATTCTCTTGTCTCGTTCCACAATTGAAAGTTATGCTCTTATCTCGAACCCGGGAGTATATGGTGTTTCGTGAGTTAAGTTCTGATTCATTACAGTTGCTTAGGTGATTCATATCTAGGGCACACGGTGATGGCGGCTGGCATCAACAATCAATCATGTGCTTTTTGCATTACAATTGAAATTTCCAGCAAGGTCTGCAGGGCTTGTTACTGTGAAAGACTACCTACCTGATGAACTTAATGAATACTTAGTATATACTCAGATCACTGGGCAGTCTACTGGACTACAATGACTATGAAAATCCATTATATGTACGTACATACAACTTAGACGCATGACAATGATCTTGACAGTACATGTCTGGTTTTGCGACCGGAAAGCTATCTCCAAGTTTACTAGGTATTCCGTACTGTAAACCCCTATAGTCAACAGCCCCAGTCTCCCATGCTGGCTGCTTTCGTTTCCTCTATTAAATTGCTTAAAGCCTTAATACAGGAAATTCCATTATACTGCTTCACCCTTCAATCCATACTCTGTACAAAATATATTATGAAGTACACCAGGGACTTACCTTTTATATTATATTTTTTGTAGTAGAAACTTCCCACTTGACTAAAATCCCAACGCTGGTTAGTGTCTGTACTGAAGTCGTATATGCCAACATCTTTCAAGGGACATTTTAAATAGAAAATCTACTACGGAGTACATACACCATATAATAGTCCCTGCACATATAGTCTTTATTGACATAAGAGCTGTACAAGAAAATTCAGTAGTATAAGCAAGACCTCAGTATAATTTTATTTGCCAACTGTTTGATTACATATGTGGGGTTACAAGTTATGTTTTGATTCAACTTATCAGATGCATTCTTCAAAGTGAGAGATTACAGCCACTTTGTGAGATGGGAAATTAATGATCGTCCTGAGTACGAGTCCCCTCTTCAAATTCGATATCTTCCGTACTATATTGTACCGATCGAAGGAGAGAAGGAGATGACCATAATCTAGCATTAAAACAGGGTACACGGAGTACTTCTGAAGCCTCTTAGAAGAAAGATGGCACGCCCTTGACAAGGATTTGATCTCTGAATCGTAACCCATTGGCTATGGAAAATCAAATGGCATTGCTTTTCAGTCTCCCTTGCCCTGTGCCTATCCCTACTTAAGTTCCCACGGCGGACACATACAGCCGCACGATGCTTGACGTGCATTAGTACTCCACACATAAACCTGCGGGCAAGATTCAATAGACATTGTCACTACAAACTGTCAATACCATTTTCACCTACTCCAGGCCCTTTGGGAAGCAGATAACCCCCAAAATAATGAACTGTCCATCCACCTTCAGAATAAAACAGAGAGGAAGCATTTTTTTTGTGGCTACATGCCCAGAGCACGCCCAGATTCCAGACACACCCCGTCCATCTATGTACTGTACTTTCTCAAGCATTCCTCACACCAACCCTATTTTATACACCAATGAAACCTCCATCACAGGATTCACAGCCATGATCAACCTACCTCTCTCCCTCTTATTCCCCTTAACTAAAACCCCCTTCCAAGGTCAATCGAGCAAATTCCTCCTCCCCCTTGCATACCACAAAACAAGGATCGATGCTCGGGCTTCTTAAAACCATGGAGCGCGGCATTGAAGCAGGTATTCTGCATATTCTCACTCAATTCTACTACCATCTCTCAATATTTATCCCACCCACCCTCCTCACCCCCCAAAAAAAGAGAATAAATGCCCAGATCCATCAATCTCAATCTCAACATGAAATTCCGTTCCTCCCCATCCTCCCGCGGCCGTCTCTCCGCGCGCTACATCTCCGCCCTCTGTCTCCTCGTCACGGGCATCTACGGCCAGACAATAGGACCTGAGAGCAGCGGAATCGATGCCGGGAATATATTCTGTACGGGAACCTGCGTGTCGAGCTTAGACGAACTGAGTTGTCGGACTCCGACGTTGCCGATGGTATGTTATCTTTCTTTCCCTTGAGATTTGTGTCGGTGGCTCGGAGATATACGTGTGGGTACTTATCTGTTCCGTTGTGATAGTTCCGCCCAGCGAAGGATTGCTACGCTTGTTGTTATTCCGATGATCATGCCGGAGATTGGGCGGATAATATGAGGGAGGACTCGTGAGTCTGGGGAGGATTGATCCGTGATTTGTTTGGCTAGGGCTTGATTTGGGGTTTTACTTTTTTTTTTGTGGCTGGTTTTGTTTTCGCTTGGTTTTTTTTTTTTTTATTCCGCGTTCAAGTTTTGGAAAATCGTGGTGTAGGATTTGGGGCATTGCATTTAGGGTATACGTTATACGGGCGATGGGTAGTACTGTTGTGTTGGATTCAGATAAATTTTGTGGATTCCGCAAAAGGGAGAAATAAATCCTTCGATGGGTTTTGGTATTGTTTTTTCTCGCCGAGAGGGTACTTTTCAACCTAAGGGTTATTTCCTAATATATAATACTCATCGCATGGAAGACGCCCCGGACATGCATTCATGGGCTATTTCCCTGGTAGTCAAGAAGTACGTACAGGCTTGTCTACTATAAAGCAGGTAGAGTAACTTGAATGCATAGACTCCGTACTCCGTAGTGCAGTGCATGTATAATTGTCAGAATAGTAGCGCTACGTACCCCTACATAGTGGACTGACAATTTAGGCTACAATTCATTATATGTACCTGCTAGAAAAACAAATTTTCAGGGATACAAGAGGAAAAAAAGAAAAAGGGTACAAGGCTCTTGCGGCTGATGTACAGAGTAGTCTATTATGTATATACTCAACTCGACATTAAGCAAACATTTGTGGGCCCGCTGAGTCATGGGCCCGCTGAGTGGTGGGAAGGCCCTGAC
>ML739349.1:0-21498 GCA_009193565.1 Aspergillus coremiiformis
TTAATAATTTTACCCTGGTTATATTTAATCTTAGAACACTTTATAAATAATATTTATAAATATATAGTCTAAAATAATACTAAACTTCAAGTTATAGAATCTAATATTTAAATTATTAATAAATTTTTATCTATAGATACTCTTTATTTTTAATAAAATACTTACTAATATATAATTAACTTTATCTAGATCTTTGATATAATATCAAGATATTATAAATATTATATTTTTTCTAATTACTCTACAAAGCTTTTTATTATATAAACTTAGATAAATTATCCTTGTTTTAGAATTAGATTATTTATAATTTAAATTAATAAATCTAATAATATAATTACTAAAATATATCTTGATTCTATATATTAAATTTTAAATTTATTTTATATTATTACTAAAAGTACTAGAACTCTATTCTATAGTAATATTATTATAATATATCTAGTTCTTAATAATAACATGCTAAACATAGTTTATACTTAATTATAATATAGAATAATAGAAAAAAAATATATAAATTAAAAAAATATAGCTAGTACTAAATAAACAAGATAATAACTAGATTAGAAATAATCTTAACAAGATTAATAAATACAAGTAAATATTACTATAGTTAAAGATATTACAAATATTAATAGTATTTATATAAAAAAATATTTCTAATATAAACAATATTTTTGATTTAATTAATATACTTAATATATTTAGTATAGAAATAATATAACTAAGAATATAATATACTAATATTATTAATAGTATTTAAAGTATAATAATATTATACAAAGGTTTTTAAAGCTTAATATTACTTTTAAATTAATATTACACAAATGTTTTAATCACATAATATTGTTTGTAAATTAACGTAAGTATATATATAATACTATAAAAAAAAATAATATTATTTTTTAAAGATAATACTAATAAAAAACATTTTCTTACTTTTACAAATAATTATATATACAGAAATAGTTTTTTAACCTGTAATATATACCTAGAATTATAGTATTACATGCACACCTTGGCAAGCAATATTCCTCATGAAATTATGGTATTACTACTATTATTTAATGATAATTCAGCCACTCAGCCACCCAGTATGGATTTCAACTTTCAACTATGGCCACCACCCAATCCTACACCTCAGCATGGTCATATTACTAATTTTGTTACTATGATCTTATTACGTAGGTACGAACTTGTGAGCTGACGGGAATAATAGGTAGATACCTAGTAATATGATACTACCTAGTACTACTCTGTACTAGTAGTAGTATCAAGTTTGTGCCATCTTATAACCCATGATTCATCAACGTATCAATTTAATGGGGTGAATGAACAATGGATAGGCACAAACAACAGAGTACTCCGTACGGAGTACCTCATGGATGTATCTTGACCGAAAATTGGCAACTTGAAATGATAGTCTACCAGTTTTACTACGAATAGACTTCTGACATAAATTTTAGTAATTCTCAGTCGAGTTTGAAGTAAATGGATTTTTGATTTTTTGGTCTTTTTTATTTTGTTTCTGATTAACTACTCCGTACGGAGTACATAGATGTTAAATCTTAGAAGACTACGGATACAGAGTAGTAGTAGTCGACTACCTATGTATGTAGAGTAGTACACCTGCATACATAGTACGTACTTTTCGTAGTACTAGTACTCCGTACCTTACACCCGACTTTATTGACAGATGCCTCTTCCAATCGAAACACACATGCTGCATCCACAAACTGGACTTAGCGTAGAGCTCAATTTCAAGTTGCTTTTTATTCCGGTCATCATCCTATTCTCCGTAGTTTTTGCATAATTCCCCGGCCAATCTACCCCGAGCATTTATTATCCCGAAAATCTATTAAGCCCAATTTGCCTTTGTGGTCAGGATGGGGCTAGGTGTGTTAGAGGACACTGTGCTTGCCCATGTTCCTGGTAAGTGTCGAGTGACCTTCATTGAAATATGTACTGTAAATGTTCATGGTCTCTTTGGCTTTAGGTACCTCTGATATCTTTGAAAGGGAGCGCTCTAGCGAGCAGATCGTTATCGACTCTAGCCTGAAATACGATCGCTCAGGCACGACCCCTATCCTCCTGGTCCCTCAGCCGAGTGATGACCCAAATGATCCCTTGGTACGTTGGAACCCCTCCCCCAAAACACCAAAACGGACTGCTGTCCCAACACACAGTGGCTAACAATAAGGCATCGAACAGAATTGGCCACTATGGAAGCGCGATGTTACACTTTTGGCCCTCTCCTTCGTTTCAGTTCTTTGTGCAACAACAAGCTCCCTTATGGCTGCTAACACCGTGACAATTGCTCTCCACTATAGGAAAAGTTTCACTTCGGTTGCACTTCTCACCGGCTATCACCTCTGTGGTGTTGGTGTTTCTGGTATCTTGATCGTGCCGACAGCGCGGGTATGGGGCAAGCGTCATCTGTTTCTTCTCGGGAACATTCTTATGGTGGTGAGTTGTGGCTGGGCAGGTGGAAGCGCCAACAATTATACAAGCCTGCTATGGGCTCGCATCTTTCAAGGGGTTGCTCTAGCCCCCTTTGAGGCTTTGGTCAATGTTTGTGTAGGTGACCTGTACTATGTCCATGTAAGTCTGGAAGTACTGTGGCTCCATGTCCATTCATAACAAGAACCATAGGAACGTGGTAAAAGGATGGCGCTCTCTAACGTTGCGCTCTTCGGGGCCGCTTTTCTCACACCGGTTTTGGCTGGCAAAATTACTCATTCCCTTGGGTGGGAATGGACATTTTATCTTCTGGCTATCTTTGCAGCGGCATCACTACCTCTGACTTTCTTCTTGGTCCCCGAGACAGCTTTCAGGCGTCCAAATTATTTAAACAATGACTTCGAACAAGCTACAGACCAAAGAAGCGAGAATATGATACACTCACAGCCACAGCCCAACACCTATCCAGAATCGGAAGCCAGTCGCTTGTCCGGGGAGAAAAAGACCCCCTCGCCGCTCACCAATAGTAAGTCACAAGCTGAATCACGGGAGCTAGACACACATCTAAATGCGGTGATCCCTACGCAAGCCTCATATATCCAAACTCTGAAGCCCTTCAATGGCCGCAAGACGGACGAGAGCTTCTTAAAGCTTCTTCTCAGACCATTTCCTCTTTTCTTACATCCTGCAATCCTTTGGGTAAGCTTTCACTGAGGTAATCGCTTGGGATCAGGCCCTGACTGTCACAGGCTTGCTTGATTCAAGGTGTGATCATCGGATGGTCTGTCTTCATTGGTGTTGTATTGGCTGCCATCTTTTTGGGGCCTCCCTTATGGTTCAATGAAGTCCAAACTGGGTATCTATATACGGGCGCTTTTATTGGCTCAATTTTAGGCTTGATACTCTCCGGCCTACTCTCCGACCCCATGAATAAGGTTATGATTAAACTTAACAAAGGAAGATATGAGCCTGAGTTCCGTATTCTCCTTGTTATCTTCCACTTGGTCTTTAGCGGTGCTGGGCTTTACGGCTTCGGCATAGTGGCCCAAGACGTGGGTAAATACGGTTGGCTTGTGGTTGACGTGTTCTTCGCCTTGGTCATTATAGGAATGGTCATGGGTGCTGTTGCTAGTGCACTGTACATCGTTGATGCGCATCGTGAGTGGCTCCCTGCTATGGTTATCATCTCGGTGCTCTTGCTGACATTTTTCCATAGGTCAAATTGCGATTGAATCGTTCACATGCATGCTTATATTCAAGAACATGTTCAGTTTTATACTGACATTTTTTGCTTATGACTGGTTGGTCTCGAATGGCATCAAGCCAGCGTTTTTGGCCATATCCAGTATTCAGATGGGGATTTGCGCCTTGAGCGTTCCCATGTGTAAGGAATCCCGACCATGCAGGTATAAGAATGGGGCTAACATGGGCTTTACTAGACATCTTCGGCAAGCGAAATCGCTCCTTCTTTACCCGTTATGATCTCCTGAAAATGCTCCATCTAAACTAGTAGGTTTCGCTCAGCATCATCTTACATCAAAGTCATGTATTTTTGATGGATTATAACTATTTTTCAGGCCAGATTTCACTGTGATTTCTGTATTCATGTACAGACTTTGTTCAATGTAGAGCCGGTTTCCGTTACATAGGTGGACGGTCTAGGCCCCAGGGATCTGCCCTGCCGAGAATCCAGTGAGATGTGCAGCCAAAAGCCATAAGTTCGGATGAACCAGCAGATCATCGAAAGTAGTCTGTATTCCGTACTAGGCAAAGCCTAAATTCCATCCATGATTGGAACGTGGAAACCAAAATCTAGCCAATGGTCATGTGATGGGAATGGATGAAGAAAAGCAGGAGACGAAAACGGAAATGAACCAAGAAGAGAATGCATGGAAGAATGAATTAAATCACCAGTCTACTCCGTACAGGATGTTGGATGTAACGTTTTTCTCTCTCTTCCTCCTTTCTCAACTCGACGATACTACTATTGACTATATCAATCGACGTCATGACCTGGACCAGCTGAGAACTTGAACCATCTTTTCTTTTCTGCAGCCTTGACATCGTTAACTGCCAAGGTAGTATTGATTAAATCCCGTGGATCGGCCTCGACAACCAACTACGTCACCGACGATATTATACTCTCTCGTCAACCTTCCGGACTCTCCTTCCTAGAAGTCTATCCCCGTCCAGTTCCGCCCAGTTGCTTGACCTTTTCTTATCGCTGCTTGTCCTCTTTCTCCTCTTTCTTTCTGTTTCTCTCGGGAATGCCTGTCTTCATAACAACCTCTTGCTTCCTGCAACGCGCTGCGGATATTATCTTATCATGGCAACCATTGAGCAGGCCCCAGTTCACCGTATCTCGCGCTCCCGGTCAACCCGGTTAGCGGATCAAGGTGAGATCTTGTCTTCTGAGCCGGTTTTTGTTCTACTTGTTCCCCCCCCCCTCTTTAACCAAAGAAAAAGAACTTTCGGATTAACAGGTCTGAGCATAGCTGCAACGGCTGCCCTTTACGTTACGCATCCCGAGCGAAGACTATCAGCTCGCGAACCATCAGCCTTCGAGACCGATCTATCCGGTGAGTACACATTGTGAAGTTTTACAAACGCTGGGTGTATCAGGTAACATGGCGTTGACGGTTTATAGATCTGAAGGTGCCGGGATCACGACCGGGCTTCAGTCATGCATCGGCAGTGGCTGCTCTGGCAAAGGCAAGGAATAGACAGCTCGAAGCTAATAAACAGGCTGCGGCGGCGTTTTATGTTCAAGATTATCGCTCTGATGCTTCGAGCCTTGGAGGATACAAAGCTGGAACTTCGGCGCGCCGGGATCGTAGTTCAATTTCGAGTCTCCCTGCCAGTACGGAGATATCCGCACTCGATTTAACCCCAGAGGCACGTCGCGAGATAGCGGAAAGAGACAAAGCTGTCCGTGCTGCTAGGGGGGCTCTGTATAGCAATAGGAAGAGAGCCGAATCTGCACCTTCTGAACCACCTTACACAAGTTCTGCTGCTGGTCAACTCACCGAACTCGACAGCGCAATGGAGGCTAGCAGGATTCAACATCTCGCAAATGCCAACCCTCGACTCTTTACTGCATCCCCGCCTGTGACCCCGGAGGTGGAAGAGCAGAGAAGGAAGAATGTGCTTCAAGCAGCCGCTGTGTCAATGGCGCGGGACATGTACAGTCTCACAGAAGCTACAGGGTCAGAACAACTTTATCCTTCCGCTCCTATTACCCAGGCAAACTATGGGCGCGTGCGTCCCAGGCGATCTGTGAGTAAACCAGAAGCAGGAGCCTTACAGAGGGCCGTGAGTCTGCAAGAAACGGCTCAAAAGCTTGCTGCTGAGAAACTGGCCAGCATGCAGGATGACACCGCAGTATATCGTGAATATTACGGAATTGAGCCGCAAGCTACACGGTCCAGCTTGCCGACTCGCAGAAGGAGACAGTCTGTGGACTCTGATGCCTCTGAATTTGATCTAGAGCGGTCCAGAGAAATCAGGCTTCAGATGACCAGTCTTCGGACAAGGCTCGATGCGGTGGATGAACAAAGAGACAAAGATCGTGCTTTATTGATGGAAGCCGCAAAGAAGAATGTCGATGCAGTATTACAAGATATGGAAATGCGTGTCTGTGCTGAGACCGGACGCGCCCCCCCTTCCCTCCAGAAGGAATGGGAGGAGGCAGCGCTAACCCGTGCGCAAATGGATACGCATGAGACCGATTTGCAATACGTCTCGGGCGAAAAGGTCAATCTTGGCGGTCAAAAATTTGTTGACATGTCCGACGTAGAGGCTCTTGCCCGTTCAAGGCTCCAGCCAACGTTTGATGAAATCACTGATCGTGCAGAAACGGAAAAGGCCAAAGAGCTAGAGCGGCGCCTAGATGCAGAGGAAACGCAGCGTCATGAAGCTGTAGCTCGCCAACGAGAGGACGACCTTTTGGCTGAAGAGAAACGACAGAAGGGTCAGTATCTCTCAATTATTTTCTATTCATAATATATGACGTTTCTGATCTTAATAGTAGCCGCCATGAAACAAGAGTTGAAAGGCAAAGGGGAAAAGACCTGGTTATGGAGGAAGTCCAAGAAGACCCAGGATATTGAGCCCATTGTAGGACAACATACCGCACCCAGAGCCACCGAACGACCTCAGGGCGCAGCTGAGGCGCCTGTAGAGAGTGGACCACAAGAGACAAGGGAGCCACAGACTACAGAGGCAGGCAATGAGACTATAGCGTCAGGTGCTGTGGTAGATTCAGGCCCTACAGAGCCCGTTACGAGAACAGAATCGAAACTTAAAACGTGGTTTAGTAAGCTGGGCGCCCGTCGTCCCAGTGCCGGTACAGGTGAAGCTCCAAAGGTAGCGGAGGGGGATCAAGGGACGCCTTCGCAAGTGGTGGAAGGGACGACTCAGGTAGCAGAAAGGCCAGATGAGCTAGCCGAGACGGCTGATGCAGCTGAGGCAGCTGAGGTAGTCGATTCTGACGAACGCGGAGCGCCGCTTAGGTCAAACCCTGTTACAGCAGATGATCTACAGGAAATGGACAGAAAATCTGTTGATGCAGGGACGCTGGAGGCGATGAGATCCGCGCAAGCAGGGACCAAGGAGACGTTTGAGCATAACGGTGACAAACGGTCTCGCTTGAAGTCTAGACTTTCGCAGATGGTCTCGAGGGGCTCGCAAGATAGTAAGACGAACGGAGGTACAGATCGCGGTAAGGGGACCGACGGAGGGCCTGTGCCTATCGAACATACTGCTGCAGATGAATTGCCTTCGCATAGCACTCAGCAGCGAGAGGAACGACATGACAGTGTCGCCGAGCAAAGACTTCCTACTCCCCCTGCCATTGGAAAGCGAACCAGCAATGGCACTGGTCGAGAATCACGGTTCTCTGAGGACTTGTGATTGCATTGCTTTTAGTGCTCCCATGTCCTGTATTTGTATCTTAATTATCTTTTCTATTCTTTCCTTTTCTGCAGTGTGGATTATGTACTTTTTTGGAGTCGAGTATACTATCGAAGGATGGCCAGGGGAGGTGTTTTACTGGGTTTCTAGTACATACGAAGGGATATACCTTGACTACTTGCTGAGTAATTTTGTCCATGATTTCGCTGTATGCCTTCCAGGGTCAGTTTACAACTTAGTATGTGGAAAGTGTAACTACCTCCAGTGGCTCTATTGTTACATATGCACGAATGAATTTATTTCCCATATCAACAACAACAACAACAACAACAACAACAACAACAACTCCGATGCTTTACTCGGATGACGACGGGATTATCTCTCGCATATTGAACCTTAGAGCCCCTTTCCATTCCCGGTGGGGGGGAGGAGAAGAGAATTAATTCACTAGCGATCAGCATGCGGGGGGTGAAACTGGAGCAGGTGGAGAGTGTAAGGCCGATATGCATTATGTAAAATATTTTATTCCAATAGGGAATGGAAGGACTGAAAGAAGTCAGTCGGTGATTACGGAGTATACGATTGAAACAAGGATACGGATAGATTGAAAGTATCCATTCAACCTGGTGGGGTTTTTTAATTTTAATTTTAATTTTTTTTTTTTTTGAATTTGACAAATAAACAAGAAATAGGAAAGTAGATTACGAGGTAAAAAGAAAAGAAAAGAAATACCTAATTAATTAAATTCCCCGTACTCCGTACTTCTATCTAGAGTCAATTAAAGAAAAGAAAGAAAAAGAGAGAAAAACCAAAACAAAACCCCAGCCCCGTTTTGGGATAAAATCCTTCTTTTTTTTTTTTTTTTCATTCTCCACCGCCATTTTGGCGCGCGGCTCAATTTAATCAAATGAATTCCACGTCGCCTGCATTTTAAAATGAAGCTCTTGTAATCTCGAGCCGAAAGAGACCATCTCTCTCTCTCTCTCTCTCTTTTTTTTTTTTTTTTTTTCCCTCTCTAACGGTGGCTACTACGACGATGTATTAATTATCATCTGAATGTGCCAGTCCTTGCATCTTATGCGGCCATCCCACGAGGAAATTCAATATCATCCAACTTATTCTTCCCCATTTAGACCCCAAGATGACCTCTCATCCGCGCTCCTCCAGCATCGATCTGGACTCCCCCGATCGCCCGTTCGACAATATCATCAATTTCCGCGATGTCGGACGCTCCATCAACCGATTTATGGGAAAGAAGTATGCAGGACAGGACGATGATCACTGCCATTAAGTGGGCTAAAAACAAAAAAAAAAAAAAACTAATCGCTATGCGAATTGTACAACAGGGTCTTGAGAGAAGGTGTTTTCTTTCGCAGTGCAAGGGTAATTGACCAATCTCCTATCTTTCTCGTATATCAAATCAATACCCTGTTTATTGATGGGTGTAAAACAAAATTTCAGCTAGATGATGCCTCGGAAAGAGACAAACGGCGTTTAGCCGATGAAATTCGTATAGCTACAGTTGTTGATTTGAGGTCGACGTATGTTTCTTTTCTTTTCTTTTCTTTCGTTCTTCCTCTGTTGGTTCCTATGATTACTAGTAAACTATTTAGGATGATGCTAATGGTCTCAGGACCGAACACCAAATGGCAACCGCCAAACTCCATACCGAAACAGGTGATACTTCTACGGACCACCTGTTCCAATTACCCGGTGTCCGGCGCCAATTGATTAGTCTCACCGGGAAAGCTTTCGAACGTTCCTTGCTGTGGCGGTTGGATTGGTGGAATTTCCTGTATTCTCTTCCCCCCCCCCCCCCCTGGGTTCTTTCGGAGAAACCTACGCGGTGGATGATGGATCCGATTCAAGAAAGAGGATTGAATGGGAGGCTAACGAAAGGGAAATAGGAAGGTGCTTGCCCTCGCTGCGTCCGGATACCGTAGTGATGCAGTTATCATCGTCGGGGAACAGGTTATGTCGCCTAGAGGATTGATCGGGTTAGGACAGGACACCCTGGATAGTAGCACAGCTGAGATGAAGGAGCTCTTCGAGCTCTTTGCTTCGCGGAATGAGGGTAGGGACCGGACGTATCCGGTTCTTGTGCATTGTACTCAGGGTAAGGACCGGACGGGACTCGTCGTTCTGATGTTGTTGCTTTTGACGGGAGTTGTGAGTGATGACGCTCTGTTGGCGGATTATGTTCGTTCGGAACCGGAGCTAGTGGTTGAGGTTGAGGAGCGGATGAAGGAGATTCGGAAGTTGGGGTTGTCTGAGGACTATACGAAGTGTCCCGATGGATTTACGGCCGAGATCAAGAGACATTTGGAGGAGAGGTATGGGGGTGTGAAGGGATATTTGAGGTATGTCGGGGTTGGGGAGGACAAGTTAGAGGTGATTAGAGAGAGTCTTCTCGCTTGATCTGCATGTTGGTTTCTTGTTTCATGGGTGTTTGGCGTTGACAGCAGCAGCGTAATATATGTACTACAGCCTCATGTTGAATATACTAGTAGATAATGCTAATAATAGATGATATGGTTCGTTGGTTCTTTGATCGGATCATGTGACTCGTCAGCTTTATTACATGCGCAAACATCAAGAAGGTAAGTAAAGTATGTACATCTCTAAGCCTCCCCCCGCTCCCCCCAAAAAAGAATCTATCCATCACTGGCACTCATACCAGGCCGCCCAACGAGGGATATCCGTCTATGGCTCCAATGCACCGTAAATACAAACTATAATCTACAGAACGAAACGGTCAAGCAAGCCAATCACGTACGCTGTCCACGGTAATAGCTATAATCCATATTAGGCCCCGCCGAGTCCGTCGTTAATGTCTCTTCGATGGTGGTGTCAGGCTGGGCATTGCCATTCTCCATTTCGGGCCTTACGATCCGCTTCTCACCCTGTGGGACGTGATGACGAGTGCGCACCGATGGCAGCAGGTCGACGACGAAGGAAAGAACATAGAAGGTGAAAATGAGGGCGATTACTGTGGATCATGGTTAGCGGGCTGATCTCCGTATAGTATATGAGTGTACGGAGTACGGCACATACCCCATTCCAAAATAGCCGCCGCATTTCTCTTGCTGGGACCTCTCCTGCCGAGAACGCCAAAAGCAATCGCAAGTGCAATCTCAACGACAATGAATGTGAGCTTGATTACAAAGCTGACAAATAGGACACGATGCTGTGAGCGGTAGAAAATTCCCAGACGAAGGTACTCAGCGCAGATCAGGATGGCGCTTATAATGTAACCAGCCCTAACAAACTATCAGCGTTCTCTCGTATCTGTGCAACGTTCGGTGTCAACCTTACAAGAAGATGACCAGGAACCCATCGTGCAAGTGAGGGTGGCGCAGCGTATCGAAAATCGACAATAAAATGAGTCCCACGGCGCCCGCAATCGAGAAGAATATCGATAGAATGGCACAGGCTTTATCGAACGGGCCTTTGTTCGGCACCAGTTGGCCGGCATGTCGCAGCCACCTTTCCGAGATGAAAGAAAGATCCAGGAACACAACCGTTATTACACTTCCAGTGATGAATAGGGGTTTCAGACCCTGTGCTCCTATATCGGATATGTAGCTATTCAACTGCGGTTAGTATGCGAAGGAAGACAAGTCATCAGATGTTTATCATACGCAATCGTCTGTCCCTCCTCCATACTAGCATATATCGGGGCACCTTGAACGGCCCAATTCCCCAGCATAGCGAGTAACATTCCTATCCACATAAAGGCCGATAGAACCGGAAAGATCCAGAATGAAACGATCCACATTTTGACGGCCTCCTCTCCTCTCTCTTCTAATACCTTAGTTTGTTGAACGTTCTATATGCAAATCTTGTCGAATTCAAGGGGAAAGGGAGAATGATAGATGGATGTTAAGAGTTACAAAGAGCGATAAAATGACTGTCTAAAAACCATACACGTCAGTTCATTCATCTATAGATAGTCCCAAAAGATTATGTAGCGTACTACTCTGTACTCCGTACGGCTCGCAATAATCCCGCAGGAATTAAAAATAACTTAAAAATAAAAATCAAAATCAAAATACATCAGAAGATTTGTAGTATACCGGAAACTGCGGAAGTGGCTTAGACAGACTTACAATGATTGACCTTTAGCGTGCAACTCTTCTCAGCATTGATCCAGGCTACCAAGTTTGGGTGAGGTGAAGATCCAATCAACTCTCATGCAACATATAAGTTGTATGTAGTAATATACAAATATATGGATTGTATACAGCTGGGATAGGCAGCAAAAAGGACAGGCCGTGGTGGGTACGGACGGCAAATGAATAGAACAAAAAAAAAAAAGGCTGTAGAATTAATTGTTAAGTATCGATGAGGAAAACAACAGATTGATACAAGTGATTGATAATGTACTCCGTAGCAACTAAGTATTCCATAATAGAACGAACTGGAATTAGACGGACTTTAATCCGGACAAACCAAAATTCAAAAATTTGATTGATGACTTCACCGGCTCCATAATTTTATTTAATCTCCGCTCCGTGACCATGTCATCCCACGGCACGGAGAACGCTTTATTTCCGAAGATTTCAATCAATCCACGTACTGATTTATATCGTCAGTGCAAGATTCCTACATTCTATTCGCATTCATTTTGCTCATAATGTTTAAACCAATCTTAACATTATCAAGAAGAAGAAGATGATGGTGAAGGAGAAAACGAAATAAAAAAAAAAATGCAAAGAAGTAACTCATCAAGGCAGAACTCCATTACGTTTCTGTTGCCGCAGAGCCACAATGGTTCCAAATCCCACCCAAGCAGTAACTTAAGACAAACCAAAGAGATCTTTCATATTAGACCCCAAGAAGGAGCACAACACTAGGGGATTTAAATGGGAAAAAAATGGCGTTGACGACTTCCTCGGCCGGTTGCGGTACGACTTGGAGGGCCGGTTGGTACTTTGCGCTCGACCATATCCACAATATGCAATCGGTCACCTTCGTTTGAGTCGCTTTGTTCCTTGTCGTGTGAGCTCTCCGCCCTAGATCTCGAAGGAGCTCGCTGGGAAACATAAGAGCCACACACACTGCTGGGACGGCTATAGAAGGCGGGATAACCTGATATGTAGGACGATGATCGCCGTGATGCTTCCTGAAAAGGATCCACCGGATTGTGCACTGCATGCGAAAGCTGATCTCTCAAATACGGTAGTGGATACGGAGGCACCCAGTTGGTGTCATCCGGAAGAGCGCGTGTGAAGACAGTGCCTCTCAAGGACGCTCGCGGGGAAATACTGGAATAACGCTCGGAATAATAAGGTGAGGGCCTAGGGGGTGATGTAGATTGTTGAGATTGTCGCGACTGGGTACCGGAGCTGCGGGCCAAACTGCTGTCAGACGATTGGTACGGCGCAGTCTGTCCGCCCTGCACTATGCTGATGCCGGATGTAGAGCTTTCTCTCGATCTAGAAGATTTGGTGCTGGGCTTCCTGCGTTCAGAATCCCTTTTCCCACTTGTTCCCATTCGCTTGCGTTCCAGTGCATCAAGTTCTCGTTTTGACAATCGTACATTTTTCTGTCCCGACCTCTGCGCGCGTCGGATCCGTTCCAGAGCACTTTCCACAAGCTGTTCCTCTTTATTCTTCATAGCCAGCTGAATCGCATAAGCCACCGTACTGTCTCCGTCCTCATGCAAATTGTAGTCTCTTCCATCGATAGACTCAGTCTCATCGAACAAGTCGTCGTATTCCAACATGCGTTTCCGCCATCTTAAGCTTCTACCGACGTCCATACCAGCCAATTGTTTCGCATATAAACCCCTGCCATCCTGCAGAAGATACTCGTCCTCACTGTCAATCTCCTCAATCCGTGCGTCACCCTCCATCCACGGACCTGCCCATCTCCCAGTTTGTCTCCCCCGTTGTGCCCCTGGTGGTCTTCCCCATGGGGGCATACCGTAAGGAGTTCGCGGCCGACCACCTAGACCGCCTCCTCGGAAAAAGCATTCTCGATCGGTTTATCCATGAAAGCCGCGTGGCCGAAGACGCACACGCCGGTGGCTCCGATCAGCCACAGCACAGTGGTGATGGGAGAAGCCAGGAAACCCAGAGGGACGGCCACAATTAGCAATCCAGTGTACAACTGGGAAGTATTGAACCGAGCAAATCCCAGATCTAGGTCGCGGCCCTGAAGCTTTCCGATCCCGTACAGACCACCAGTAACTAGAATAATCACGAAAAGCAATGTAACATTGGTCAGCAGGCTGTAGATACTGAGCATCACAAACACCGCGGCATAATTGCTGGAAAAGTAAGACAAATTGTAGTTTACACGGCTCTGAACTTCGCCGAAATTGGCCGGCTTGGAGACACGTTTAATATCCAGAAACTCGGAAATGGGACGGAGGTTGGCAAAGCGAGTGCCCAAGGACTGAGATCGAAGACTGCTGAAACGTTCACCGAACCGCGAGGTAATCGCATCGACGGGAATCTGAATTGGGCTCATTGTGGTAATTGTAAAGGGGATTGGGATAATCACGGATCGATGACAAACTTGAAATAGTTGATTTCGTGCGAAATACTAGGGTTTCGAACTGCGTGCGCGAAGGAGAGGAACAGAAATTGAAATTCCGAGAGAAAGGGGAAACTTTGAAAGTATAGGTAGGTAGGTAACGGTTTAGTTGGCCTGAAAGCACAGCGCACACTGAGAAAAAGTACGTAAAAGGCGTTTTAACCCTTTCAATCGGGTCGTATTTTTTGTCTGGACTTTTAGATGGACCGGGAGCCAAAGATAAATCCTTAGTAGTAAGCACGGTAGCCACAAAAATCAACTCCGTTTCAATCTCCGGAGTGATTAAAGGAGAGGGGGTCGGTCTCCCTCTGAGAAGAAGTCGATGGTAAGAGAAAAGAGGACGATAATAAAAGAGATGAAGAAAGATCTTGTCAACATCTGGTGACTCTAAGATTGAAAAAGAGAGAGAGAGAGAGAGAGAGAGAGAGAGACTTAATTCCCCGGATTCATGGGTCTTCTTCACAGTGCTAAGAATAGAAGTGGATTGATTTAGCTGAGACCGGATTGGGATTGGGAAACGAAGAGAAACAGAATGGCATTGAAGATACTTTTCACTTGGCTGTAGAAGCGATAGCCATCTCGTTATATCGATTAGTAGTACTCCATGATGATGATCTTCTGGCACTTCATCGATGATCTCCTTGATGTAGGAGGGTGATGCTGATGATATATATACAGGTACTGTACATACAAGGCAGTGGTTAGTAACTACTAACCACTGGCAGAAAGGAAAGACTCGGACATGATCAACATCAATAAACAGAGGACAACGCAGCATTTAAAACAACCCAACTTCCCTTTCACCCTGAAGAATCTGGTTACAAATTTTAATTTCCCGCTTTGACTACAGTATGTATGTATGTACCTACATACTACGGAGTACTGAGGTACAGTATCTATCTACGTACTAAGTAAGGTACTCTGTACTCCGTACAGTAGTAACCTATGTCTTTCTCCTCATCAGCGTTCGCCTTCCATACCTTACATTTCAACCAGTTTTAAGTGTCTGTTATTGGTCCACGTTTTTGTCCCGCGGACAGTGGAACCGTACCATGGATGGATCCCCAACCCGCTTGTAAAATTATGGTAGTCATTCAAGGGTGTGTACTCCGTATTCTTACCGTATATGATACCTGACCGCCTTCGTGTACGGAGTACCCATGTGTGCCTGATGACAGATCATAGGTAAAGTTAATTGCCTCCAGATGATACAGAAATTATCTACGGATACGGAGGACGGAGTACTGCTAGCCCTTCAACAACTCCTGGCTTTGTTGGCTCAGTCCTCTGGGTAATATCCACTTTCGACTTTCCTTCCAATTGTCTTCGGGCCCAGCGGCTTGACCGCTCCCCTCAACGCTCTTCCAAGTTGTCTTCAAGGATAATTATGAAGTCCACCACACTTCGCTTGATTGTGTTCGCTGCCCTGTTCGTTCTTGCAGCGGCTTGGACTAAGGAAGGTCAGCAACCCTTCTCTCTTGTATTACCAAACAATATTTGACAGAAATTCGTTAGACTATGAAATTTTTTCCCTTCGCGATGAAGTTGCTGCGGCAGAGGGTGCAAACGTGACATTTTACGGTACATGATCTTCCGTTCCCTTTTCCATGGTTAGGATCTGACAACTGAATCGACAGACTTCCTCGGTGTCCAGCAAAATGCCAACCAGGACGACATCAACAAAGCGTATCGCAAGAAATCTCGCCTCCTTCACCCGGATAAAGTCAAGCGGTCCTTCATCGCCAACGCTTCCAAGGATAAATCCCGAGCCAAAAACAAGAAACTAGGAGTCCATGTCAACAAAGGCCCGACGAAGCGGGAAATTGACGTCGCCGTGAAAAAGGCCCATGAACGCGCTGCTCGTTTGAATACCGTTGCCAATATCCTGCGTGGACCGGCTCGGGAGCGGTACGACCACTTCATGAAGAATGGCTTCCCCAAGTGGAAGGGTACTGGCTACTACTATTCGCGATATCGTCCCGGGTTGGGTTCCGTTCTGACTGGGTTGTTTTTGGCATTCGGCGGCGGTGCTCATTATGCTGCCTTGGTCCTGGGTTGGAAACGCCAGCGTGAGTTTGTTGATCGGTATATTCGTCAGGCGAGGAGGGCTGCCTGGGGGGATGAGCTGGGAGTCCGTGGTATCCCAGGCGTAGATTCGGCCAATGCCAATGCCACCGCTCCGGCCTCGACCCCAACTCCTGAAACCGAAGCGAGCGCCATGCCTATGAATCGCCGTCAGAAGCGCATGATGGAGAAAGAGAATCGCAAGGAAAGCAGAAAAGGAAACCGGATAGCTTCCCGAAACTCTGGTACTGCGACACCGACAGGAGAGTCCGTGGAGCCGACCGGAGAAAGGAAACGAGTGATCGCAGAGAACGGGAAGGTCCTAATTGTTGATTCCATCGGCAACGTGTTCTTGGAGGAGGAGACGGAAGATGGCGAGCGGCAAGAATTCCTCCTGGATATCGATGAAATCCAAAGCCCTTCCGTGCGCGATACGATGTTGTTCCGAGTACCCGTCTGGTTTTATCATAAATCTGTTGGCAAATTGCTCGGGTCTTCCAGTGCGGAAGACAGCCAGATCGCTGATGAGGAGCCGGCCGAGGAAGCGGAACGGGCTGTGGAACAAATCGGCGACTCTGCTATGGCATCTAAAGGACGGGCATCGAGAAGACGAGGAAAGCGCTCTCAGAAGTCTTGAGCTGGCTGATATTGAGGGCATCTTGTTTTCTGTGTGACTACTCGTTATATTCAGGTTCTATTCTTGGATCCTCGACGGTCTGTTTCCGAGAAGGACCGTTATTCCAAGAAGTATGTATAACTATCTGCCCTTACTAGAAAGTATAGAAATGCAATCCATTGCGTGCTTCTTAGGCAACTGTATTACGCGGGGCGGGTTTCTTGAAAAGAAATATAGCCATATTTTAACAAGCTCTCTTGGAAGTACCTGCCCACGCCCAAAAGCGAAGACGGTGGAATTGCAGCAAACCTCCCAATATCTCACATAATAGGCCACGAAGAGCTGCAAGCAAATAGGTACCAAATACCGAAACCCGAAAACCAAGCAGATTCTCATTATCGGCAGTCGTCATCGTGATCGTAATCATCTTTACCTTTCTAAACATCCTTCACATCATTCGTTTCCTAGCCAAACGCTTCGCATTCCACTTCTTACATAACCATCTTCGCAATACTCATCAATGAGTTAAGGTTCTCCATAATGCCGTTCTTGCCCCCGTTTTGGGACTGTCCGCCTTGGCTGCCAAAGATGTTCTTAGGCAGATGGACCCCAATCATAGCGAACAGTTTCTGCAGAACACCGCTTGTGAGAAGCGGTATGAGGACCAGAAGCAGCACCTTGATGGGGTGTTCATGGGCGTATTTGTAGATGTCGCGTAGCAGCCGTCTGACGATATGGACTACTTTTTGGACAAAACCAGAACGGGGTCGTGCTCGTCGCGATGACGATGACGAATAGACCGATGGGCTGGATCGTCTCGCGCGGCTACCCCCGTTGAAACTGAAGATGGAGGGGGCAGAGTGCCGGTGTTGATGAGTGGAATAAGTAGATCGGTGGGAAGGAGAACGTTTATGTCTGGAGTAGGAAGAGGAAGCGGAAGAGCGTGCATCAAACCAGCCCATTTTGTGTTGGTGAAACTTCTCCGTGGTATTTCGCGAGATATTAGGGGAATTGAACTGGTGGGTTGTTTGAACGACGGAGCGCTTTCTTCCCACCAGCGGCTAATGTTGTTGAAAGTGGTTTTGTGCAGTGAAGAAGAGGCAGGAGGAGTAAGTTTCAAGTTGCGGAGTCGGCTGCTGCAGATGCACACAATCGAATCCTTGCTGCAGTGGGTTTGACTCCACCGCTGGAGTCCAGAATCAACTAGATAGGTAGTTGAGTGGAGTTAAATAGTCCTAGAACTTGTTCCAATGAAACAAATACGGCGGCGAGAACATAAAACTGCCAAAAACAATGCTGGGAGCCTGGAACCAGGACTCAGACAGCGGGAAGCTCGGGAGACTGGGAAAAGGCACGAGAAGGAAAGGAATAGCCTCAGATAGTTTGAATTGCAGTCGACTTATGCAATAAAGTGGGTGGCTGGAGGCCATTCTACACTCCTCATTGGTGCTTCTCGTCCCGTCCTCGGGTTGGGAGCTCTTCATGGGATGTATTATGAGCATCTAGTACGGAGTAGTAATGAACAAAGAATGCTAAGAAGAGATCAATGTCTTCTAGCTTACCAGAAGCTCAGATCTAAGGAAAGTGTGTACACATGACGCCGAGGATCGTCACAATGATTGCATACAATAGTTGTCAATCAGGTAGTAACTTTGGCATCTAGTAAACAAATAAACATAGATACTAGTAGCAAGTCTAGTTTTGGGGTAGTACTCCGTACATTTTACCATCAAGGATAGATAGTGAATGCATGTACGGAGTATGGAGTACTCCGTATAGACTGGGCAATGGGTAGGGTAGATTAGGTTTTGGGGGTTTGGGGGTTTGGGGGTGGGATGGGAGGGGATCATTTCTAACTAGATAGTGTACGGAGTACTCCGTACGGAGTACTCCATTGTGTGTCTCTCTAAGTAAATCAGGGGCTTACAGCTCAGTGGTGGTAGAGCTACTCCGTACTCCGTAGAGTGGGCAAACCTAACCAACCCCACCCTAACCTACCCTACCCATAACCGGATCGGTTAGGATCCGGCATTCAAATTCTTGTACTGAATTGGTTTAGATTAGATTTAGATTAAAAAATTTTTAATTAATAATTAATTAAATGAAGTAGTGGAGTAGGCAATCTTTAAGATTCTTTATATATTCTGATTAGCCTATTCTATCTTTACTATAAGCTTGCGGTCAAGCTTATTCTAAGTTAGAGTGGGCAAACCTACCCACCCTACCCTACCCATCACTGGACTAGTTAGGATTAGGAATTAAAATAGTTATTTTTATTTTATTAATAATTAAAAATAAATTCTTTCTTATAATTTATTCTATATTAAGAATCTAGTTTAGATAATAGAAAAATATAGTTAGAATATTGTGATTCCTTATATGCACAGCCATCTGACCGCTGAGCTAAAAGGTTCAACAGAATGACTTGATGATATCAAGTCATTCAGTCAGATGGTATATATACTGGCGATCCTATACTGATTACACTTGTATCTCATGTACCAGTACCACTCAGGACCTGTAAGGGTGCCAAGCTAATACTCCAGGTACGTACTAAGTATACTATAGAATAAAGATATTAAATTTTTTATAAATAATATCTAGAACTTAGGATCTTAGTGATAACTTTTTTTATAATTAAAAAATCTATTTTTATAAATATATTATCTTGATTTAGTTATACTATCTTAATTATTAAATTTTCTTTTATAACTTTGTTACTTATAATCATAAGATAATTTAATTAAATATAATTTATAAAAAAAATCTAATTAATTATTTATAAAAAAGAAATTAATATTAAAACCAGTACTATAAAAAAATTAATATTTTTTTTTATAAATTATAAAAAGAAATTAATTTATTATAATAACTTATAAAACTTTAGATAAATCTAGAACTTATATAAAAATGTAATTATAATATTTTTAAAAAATCAGAAATAAACTAGCTAATTATAACAAAAATAAATATTTATATTTATTTACTATAACTAAATAAATAATATATTATATATATTTATCTCTAGTTAAAAATTTACTATAAAAATGAATAATTAAAATAATAATTAAAAACATTAAGATTATAGTAATCTATCTAGATTATATTTTTAATAATTTATAAAGAAATAATCTATTAATTTTATATTATAAACAGGATTAGAAAGAATTTTAGAAATCTTTTAAAATATAATTTAGAAATTTTAGAAATTATTATTAAAAAATCTAGTTATATTTATTAAAAACTAGATTTTATAATAATAAATCTAATTTTATATATTTTTAATTTTAAATAAAGATATATGTCAAGGGGCAGGTTCAGATAACAGAGAAACAGAGCTAATATATTTAAATAGATAATAGATAAAGATAGATATAAATAATAAATAAGAATATAGCTTGAAAAGCTATAATTAGAATTAGAATCTATAGATTATTTATATTATAAATAATAAATAATAATAATAAATAAAATTAATAATTTAAACTAATATTATAATATTATTTTTTTTTATAATTAAGCTCTGTTAAGATCAGGCCTGGACTTGTTAAAATATTAATAATAAAAATTAATAATAATTTATTAAATATATTCTGGATATTTAATAAATTTCCTAGTAAATTAATTATAACTAGTTTATTTAATTATATATTTTAGATAGCAATCTTCTTAATCTATTTATTTTTAATATAAATTAATAATATTCTTGAGGATCTATTTTTTTAGTTTATTTATTTTAATTAGTAATATTAAGCTTAAATTTATCTAGATAAAAAATTATTAATAATAAAATAGATTAGACTAATATAAAATATAAAATAAAATTTTATATTAGTAAATAAATCTAAGTAATAAATATATAAATTAATAATTTTAAGGATTTAGAAAAGTTCTAGCGATTTTTAATCTAACTTTTTCTAGAAATATAAAATTCTTATATTCTAGATATCAAACTATATTTTTTAATTTATTATATAGATTTAGATAAAGTATTAGTGTTAGTTAACTTATTTTTTATATTAAGCTTAAATAAAGATTATTTTAGTGTAGATAAACTTAATTGTATTTTATATATTTTATATAAAGAATTTAGTATTCTAAGTAATAACTTAATTAATAAATAATACTAATTTAAATTTTATTTAAAAATAAAAACTATAGTTAGTATTAAGGGACAGGTTTAGATAATAGAAAAGCAGAGGTAATATATTCAGATAGATAGTAAATAAAGATAGATATAGATAATAAATAAGAATATAGTTTGAAAAATTATAATCAAAATTAGAATCTATTGATTATTTATATTTAGAAATAATAAATAATAATAGTAAATAGAACTAGTAATTTAGACTAATACTATAATATTATTTTTTTATAACTAAGCTCTATTAAGATCAGGCCTGGGTTTATTAAAATATTAATAATAAAAATTAATAATAACTTATCAGATATATTCTAGATAATTAATAGATTTCTTAATAAATTAATTATAACTAGTTTATTTAATTATATAATAATAATTATTATTTTTAGTTTATCAGAAATTTCTATTAATTTAGTAACTTATAATTTATTTATTTAATTAATAATCTACAATCCTAGCTATGTCCCTAAGACTAATACTAACTAGCTATAAATAGTAGACAAGGATTCTTAGTAAAATACTATAGATATTAGATTATATCTATAGTAATAGTCTATTATTATAGAAATTACTTGATACTATTAGATAATTAGATATTATAATTATATATATAAAACTATATTAATAATAATAACTAAAAATAATAAATAATTTCTAATCTATATTTATAATAATTACTAAATAAAATCTTATCTAGTAATATATTTAAAACAAGCTAAATATTAAACTTAATTAAAGAAATTTTTTTTATTAAAAATAATAA
>ML739350.1:583-21442 GCA_009193565.1 Aspergillus coremiiformis
AGAATCATTTGAATAATTAGAATAATTAGAAATTTAGAATCATTTGAATAAAAATGATTTAAATGATTTAAATAAAACTGATTTAAATGATTTAAATAAAACTGATTTAAATAATTTAAATAAAAATGATTGGAATAATTTAAATAATTATAAATTTAGAATTATTTAAATGACATCAATAAAAATGATTTAAATAATTAGAATAATTAGAAATTTAGAATCATTTGAATGATATCAATAAAAATGATTTAAATAATTTAAATAATTTAAATAATTAGAAATTTAGAATTATTTGAATGATTTGAATAAAAATGATTTAAATAATTTATATAATTAGAAATTTAGAATAATTTGAATAATTTGAATGAAAATAATTTAAATAATTAGAATAATTAGAAATATAGAATCATTTAAATTCTTTGAATAATTTGAATAAAAATAATTTAAATAATTAAAATAATTAAAAATTCAGAATCATTTAAATAATTAGAATAATTAGAAATTCAGAATCATTTGAATAATTAGAATAATTAGAAATTTAAAATAATTTAAATAATTAGAAATTTAGAATCATTTGATTGATTTAAATTGAATAAAAATAATAAAAATAATTTAAATAATTAGAATAATTAAAATTATTTACTATATAGGCAGAATATTTTAAAGTAGTTAGTACTCTCCACCTCAGGCCAATCAGAATGCAAGAATTTTGATGGGGAGTGAACCGGCAGAACCCCCACGGGCGGTCAGGGCTCTCGACCACTCAGCGGGCTGAAAGTGAACGGATAAAAAGTCCAGTTGAGTATATACATAATAGATAATCAATCACTGCCGCTGGTAGAAAATCTTAGAGTGGCTATGGCCGAAACAGGGCTCCATCATTAAATGCCAATATATCTTGCTAGTTTTAGCTTGAATTATTTACTCCAACGCTGAAAGACACAGGGCCAGGCCATTGTTTATAGATGTCAGACTATGATGGTGCCATGTATTTCCATCCATAATAAGAGCTGCGGATCCGAATTCATTAGAAGCTTTAAATTCCAGCTTTGTAATGAGTCCAGGCGACAAATCCCTACTCCTGAACACTGCATATCTAAGTTCATTACGAACATGGACTCTCAAAGCCCGTGCTCCGGGAATATCTATTGGTCACCTGGGAGGCACTAAGGTACCTTGACGGCAAACAAATCGGAAATATCATTGGACGCTCTGTCTTAGCCCAGCAGATTTCTCATACTGGTAACCTCACTGCCAATCATCCAATTGCTACCACTAGATAGCACTAGGTAGACTCACAGCCCGACAGTTCGGTTGCCTTCATTTATCTATCCTCGGCCAAACAAAGGGACTATCTATTCATTTCCAGCTGACCACTGCTCAGGGAGACACGGCCACATAATTATAACTCAACACTGCGCAGAGGGTGTCGCCTTCCTCTCGACAGGCAGTTGGATGTGCACCAACATAATGAGCCGAGAGTTGTGGGCTACATTATTTCCCAGTCATAAACGTATTTGTACCCGTGTTGTGGCCCCGTCGAAGCATCATATCTTCCCCTTTCTTTCTTGCGCTCAGCTCCCGAAAGCCTATAAAATGGTCTCAACTTCAGCATCCTACAAATGTCCATTCCCACAGAATCGTGACCCTATTTATTCTGATAAAATTGTTGGGTTTGATCCTCATTCTTATTCCAGCGGCCGGTGGACTCGTATTCGAGAGCCGCGTAGCTAGCCCGCGGCACAATAACACTCTTCAAATACTTCACTCCGTCGTTCTATATCGTATTGCTAGGCATGTGTCGGAAGGGAAGAAAGGGCCAGCCTTGGAATTAATTACGAACCAGAAGATCGATTCTACTCTAGGAAACCTGATACAAGTACTCGAAGGAAAGAGGATTAAAGGCTATCAGCGCCATTTTGCATCTCCTACAAATCCTATGTTGTCTTATATTTTTTTTAAAGGGTCGTACTATAGTATCCTTGAATTGAACCTATGATGGCTGTTAGTAGCATGGATTCACTGGTCGTGTATTTCCATCCAGGTCTGGGGGATCATATCATATTTGTTTGAAGCCTCAGGGTCGTTATTGTATTAATTTCCTAGCACATATAATTTCCGTGTCACTGGTACTGACTGCTGGACTACTCCAGCCCACCGGACCTCTACTGAATTTTCCTACTGTTATTTTCTAAACTTGCATGTCTAAGTACTAGCCGTGGTAGATATGCTAATAAATTTATACCATATTCCCTACAGTAAGAAGCATATATGTGCTCAAGAGTACATCTTCGGTACGATGAACATTGCAAAGCTTCAAGTTAGTACTAGATAGTAAATCCTAGTACAGTATAAAGTACAGACAGGTATTGCTTCTTTTAACTAAGCCCACTTTGCCAGTTGACTCCCGTTGCGCTGTACCCTACCCTAACCCTGGTTAAGTGAAGTAGTCTACCTAAAGCCTCACACTAGCCTAATGATCCTTGTAGGCTCAATATTGTTCCAAGTTCTATGTGGAATTTCTGAATTACGGATAGTTCTCCAAATCATTCACCGAGATGAAAACCAGGCTAGTACAGCTTTTCCCAATCGGCTGACTCTGTGTGATACTATAAATACAACTATATCAAGAACAGGCATCAATGTTGTGGCCCCCAAAAGCGAATGTTATACAAGCCAGCTCATTAGACACTACTAGATCGCATTGGGAGTGTTAATTTGTGAATAGCTTTTGATTTGGGCGTACAGTCCATGGAGCCTCCGAAATCAGCCTATGATTCTGTGCGGTGGTCCCATCATCCATATAACTACAGTATACGGAGTAGTGCATCAGGAAAACATTAATCAGTGGGAAAGCACTTCCCTGATGACTGGCTACTACTACTAGTATAGTATCTCCAACACCCTGCAGGTGGTCGGAAACCGGTCCCAAAGTACTAGTAATGGGTACATAGTCGACAAGACGGTTCCCGCTGGAATATAAGAATTCAGACTGTTAGACCGTAGTCTTATTTGAATCCATATGAAGCGGTTGTTTTGAGCGGGGAGACAAACTCTGTCTTACACTTGTATCATAGTACCGGCGATGCTATACCGGTGAAGCAGATGGTCATGGATTTTGGAGATTTGTGGCTTGATCCAGGGCTTTACTCTGAACTTCGGTATGGAAGTTGGAAACGGGACCAAGGGAAGCTTGGAAAGATCTTTAGCTGGACTAGTGCTGAGGGTGATACCGAAATTGTAAGGTATCTACTTGGCGAAGCTGATATTGATGGGCTTATATATGGATATCCCACTGGTGAGTATAAGGATACGCATGGTCCGAAGTCTGCTCTACAGGATGTTGTCGACTTCGTCGATGCTCATCCAGATACCCATCGGATGGCCACAGAAGATGATGTCCCATGGTAGTTAGAAGGGAGTCTATATTCTATCTATTAACAGCTACTATGCCTTCGTCCGGTGATTTCTGGAAAATATAGTATAGGTATGGCCGTGTGAATACATTCTATAAATGGAAGATAGAAATTTTATAAATAAGTACTTGGGTTTAAAAGCTGATTGATTATTTCCATTCTTATGATTGGTTCATAGACGGTCTCCTCCCTGTGGTAAAAATATCATGCTGCAGAAGATCTTCATGGTTTTGAATGCTTGTGTGACTGACATCGAGAACGCTTCAGTTCCCACTGTAGCTGCGGAGTCATGTTCAACGGGGCAATGCCGCTTGTTCAAAACTATGATAGCAGGGAGAAGGGGTTTGGATAAAATGTCTATGGGCGAATTGGCATAGCGATGCTCGAATTGATATTTATTTGGCGAATCCATTTCGAGGTCGTCAGTAAGATTGAGCACAGGACATAGACCCAGGCAGAGTATATATACTACAACCATGGAGTAGGCTCTTCTCAGATGAGCAGCTGAAATTCAACCCATACTTTGTGGACATAGAAGCAAAAGGGGGGGATTATGGATTGGGTGGACATATCGTCAGCAGACATGATACAGTTGCATTTATGAGATATCAGGTCAGGAATGTTGTTGAGCAAGCATTCTAGGCATATGGATGATTTACTTTTCCGGAAACACCCTTATTATATGCTCTACCCAGAGTGCAAGTGTGCGGGTTCCATGGGTTCAAAGTATGTTTCCGTCACTCGAAGTCCATCCCAAGTTGATTCAATCGTATACGGAGGCCGTGCACCAAGTCCTTGCGCGGTGCATGATGACGATTTCTAGAACAGGGCCATAGAAACCCCCTATACTGGGTGGTTCGACGTGACCGAAAACCATACTAGCACTAGATCTCGGACGATTTCTCACTACCGGCTTGATCCGTGGTAACTGATTGAACCACAGCGTTTTGAACTTCTTTGGTCTTCTCTTTAGGCCGGCCAGATCGTTTAGCGTCTTCAACGAATTCCATTTTGACCCTTTTATGCTGGACGGGGTCAAATCCTCTGGCCTTTGCACGGCTAATGATATCGTGGACAGTCCGCAGGGGAAGTTCTAGAAACACAGCAATCTCTTTAGTAGGGATTCCCCAGGCTGTGAGAGTTAGGACTTGAATCCTTATTTCAACTGGGTGGAATCCCATGGCTCCGGAGGTCCTAGAGAGGCAGGCAGGTAGGCAGGAGCCAAATCACAAAGCAAATAAGAAACAAATCTCAAAATAATGATATACAAAGGGTCGTGTTCAAAGGACCTCCTGAAAAGCCATTTGGGCTTCCCGCTAAACTAGATACGGTTAGTTCAGCGCTAGTATTAAATAGGAAAGTAATGCCGGTGGGGGACCACGGGCGGGGCTTCCACTAAGGCCAGGGGCGCTCGCATTTCTTTCGCCGGCGATGGACCGCGAAGCTTCTCTGTTTACACCGTCCCGGTCGTCTTGGCTGCCTTCCATCTCCTTCTACTTACCTTCTGCTCCCCGACTCAACCTCTCGGCGCTCTTCTTTGCCAGGGCGCCAAAAATGGAACACCAGCGCCAGCCCTCATTGGCCGTTACGACTATGAGGGACAAACTGCGTTGAGGGCCATAAAGCGGCCAGATGCCCTCCTTCGTCGACGATGTTTTCAATGCTATAGCAACACACAGCTTTCCACACATCGTTGAACGCAGAAATATAGCGGATAAGTCTGCCCTGAGACATTTTCGAGACCCGCACTTGAAGGATTGAAAATGCCATATGTGTAACGAAGATCTACTGCATGAGATGCATGTTCGCAGACATGCAGAAGACGTTCATTGTCTTAGCGCTGAACGGAATTACTACGCCAGAGAAGACACGGGGTCGGAGTGGACATTGATACGGATTGACTTTTAAAGTAGATGAATTAACTAAGAACCGGGATTTTCCAATAACCTCAATGTTATTTTTACCCCACCAATGCTACTATAATGCAGATATACGGAGTATTTCATAGACAATTCCACCGGCAGATTTACATGAACTACACAACAGACAAGCCAACTTTCATCGTGGCTTGCATTGAGCACTTCCGAATCCATTGACCCAGAAGCTACGGAATGGCACAAGGCGTATCGCGCTTTCGCAACATCTTTGAGACTAAATGTAGGTGCTCCTAATTACGGCTGTTCTTGCGTATCTACTAACAACCTCTTGACCTACTACATCGGTTGCATTGCCGCCTTCCCCCCCTATCCATCTCCATGATTTTCAGGTCTCGGCTATCCGGTAAAACTCAAAAACGATAGGGGATAATTCACGCTCTGCATGGTTAAGACCGAGGCTCAGCTAGAGGCTGAAACAGTCCGCGTTGCAAGCGGGCGCTTACTCCTTGGTGCTAGATGAGTTTCCACCACGGCGCCAAAGTCGAGGCGCTGCCTCATTGATCAGCGGTATCCACCAGTAGCAATACAAAAAAAGAAGAAGAAGAAGAATCATTGGTCACCTACGCGCCGTTGGACTGTACAGATTGGAACCTTGAGGTGCTCCGTACCTAACCTACCTTAGCAGGAGAGACCTTCCACACCTGGGCATCTTCCATGGGTGTGGTCAATATGAATCTATTGGAAGGTTCTCTCGGGATCGGAAGCGTCTGATGATCTTATTGGCTGACAGCTTGTTTCGTCACCTCCGGAGTATCGGACCACGTGATCACGTTCACCAGCCGTGCCCCGTGGCTCGCTTGATCTTCTTCTTCAACAACCACTGACATTACATTCTTCCGACGGCTTACGGGAATAACTCTGTAATGAACACCATAAGACCATTCGTTCCTCGTTTCTCCGCCTTGCTTCGCAAGAAACCGTTTCCCATGCCTTCTCCCGGGCCGCCTTTACCACCCGGCATACTCATTGATGAAGAGATCTCGCCCGTATACGATTCCAAGTACTTCTACCCAGCGAAGCCTGGAGAGGTACTCGCCGATCGTTACCAAACCCTGGTCAAGGTTGGCTGGGGAGTGTCTTCAACAGTATGGCTCGCGCGTGATTTGCAAGGGTAGCCTTCAATAATTTCTGTTCACTTCGAAGCTCTCCCTGTCTCTAACGCACATACAGGCATATCGAAGAGCCAGAGAGCATCGTGGCACTAAAAATTGCCAATAACAATGCGAGTTCCGCTGGTCATGAGCGCGAAGTGGAAGAGCATATTTCCATGGCAGACCCATCACATCGCGGGCGCTCACTTATCCGAACATTACTAGACTCTTTTGAAGTTAAAGGCCCAGAAGGTTCTCATTCGTGTCTTGTGTATCAGCCTATGAGGGAGCCATTGTCGGTGTATCAGCGGCGCTTTGGCGGCAGAACGATGCCACTGCCCCTCATTAAAACATACATTCGTGCTCTTCTTACGGGGCTTGATTATCTGCATAAAGAATGCAGGACAGTTCATACAGGTAAGTTCATCTTCGGCTTTGCTTCCCGTCGATACTGAGCCCAAGTGGCTGCCTAGATCTAAAGCTTGAGAATATCATGATATCATTCGAGGATCCAACCGTGCTTGCTGATTTTATGGATTCTCAGCTTGAAAAACCGATGGCTTTCAAGATTGATTCGACGGGACGACCAGTGTATCAGTCCCGTGATGACTTCGGGCCACTCAAAAGCCTGAGAAGTATACCACAGCTTGTCGACTTCGGCTTGGCAACCAGACTCGAGGAAGACGACGACTGGGGCGTTTGGCCTATTCAGCCAGACCATTATCGGGCACCAGAGGTGATACTGGGTAATGGATGGCAAATGCCTGCCGATATTTGGAATCTTGGTGTTCTGGTGCGTTCCGTTGTTCTCCAAAGTTGTTGCATCCACTAATGCCAGACCAGTTGTGGGATATGATCGAAGGCAAGGAGCTATTTCGGCATATTCATGATCAAGAAGGTCGCTATGATGCTAAATTACACATCGCCGAAATGATAGCCTTACTCGGCCCACCCCCTCCAGAGGTCATACACAGGTATCAATATATGCGAGAGTACTCGTGGCCGCAACCTGTCAGACGAGAAGACGGCAGAGTATGCGAGACCGCGGAGGAATACTTCTGTGGGCCATTCTTTGACAAAAAAGGTATTCCTGGGTTTCCCATCTCGAATGAATTATTTTCCGACTCACGAAACATCTTAGGTCGCTCCCTCTACGAAGATCTGACCCCCGACCGCAAACTAGGCGACACAGTTTCATTCCTTGGGGGAGAGGAGAAGGAAGCGTTTTTGGATCTCGCCAAAGGAATGCTTGTCTGGCACCCAGATGCGAGAAAAACGGCAGGCGAACTGGCAGGGCACCCTTTTCTTCAACCCAAGCAAACAAGCGCCTGATTTCTGCCAGGAATGACTCGACTTCGTGCTTGATCCCAGTTCGGCGATGCCATCAGATTACCGGTCGAGGCCTTAACGTAGTTGTCTTTTTGAATGGCATCTCATAGAAGCTTTGGTGGCCATTGATAAGCGCTTCCATACTCGTACCTGATTTCATGATGTTCAACTGGAGGACGCGTAGATTTCTTTCTAGCATCGGCTGTGGTTAGAGGTCGCGGGGGTTAGGCAGGGGTTGGGCAATGAGTATTCTTAAGTAGATTCAGGATTCTTATATTTTTTTTCTCTTCCTAGGCCTCAGTACTAAGTTCTTTTAGGCGGAGATCCATACTCGCATGGTTGTATGGAGGGGATATATTGCTACGTGCAGCGGTTCGCATAAAAAAAATGTTATTCAAATCACCCAGCCAGCATTTCGAGATTGAACTTGGGTTATAGAAATCCAATCCACAACGCCCCGGGCCGCACCGAATCCGTACCGAATCCACCGGTCATCTAATTAGTAGTAATGTCAGTAAAAGAATGTCTCCAGAGTGGGTCCAAATGTCGACAAGTTACAATGGGCGATGAAAATTGTATATCCAGTATGCCACTCGAGGTGGAAAGTCCACAACAGCAAATAGGGCCGTTAATAGCATGTGACATCCCACGTCGGACATAGTATGTCCATGTACATATATAAAACCCGATATGCCCCCACAATCATACACCCAGCAAAAAAAGACAATCATCTCAATAAACACTGCAAAATGTCCCAGTCCACCCTCCCCCCCCTCCCCCTCCCCCCAACAATAACGACCCGCCTCATCCCCACCAAAACCCTCACCTTCCACATCCTCGAATCCGGCCACGACCCGACCCAAAAACGCCCCCTCCTCCTCCTCCTCCACGGCTTCCCGGAACTCGCCTTCTCCTGGCGCAAAGTCATCCCCCCACTCGCAGCAGCCGGCTACCACGTCGTAGCGCCGGACCAACGCGGCTTCGGCCGCACAACCGGCTGGGACACGCGACCGTTCTCGACCGTCGACCTGCACACATTCACGCTCACGACGTTCGTGCAGGACATGGTCGTCCTCGTGCACGCGCTGGGCCACCGCAGCGTGAAATGCATAGTGGGCCACGACTGCGGCGCCGTAACGGCCGCGATGTGCGCGCTCGTGCGTCCTGATTTCTTCGACAGCTGCGTCCTCCTCAGCCACCCGTTCAACGGCAGTCCGACGCTACCGTTCGACGGCGATTCGGCGTCCGGCGGCGGCGGGGCTGAGGGAGCGGCGGGGGACGTGCAGGGCGGGTTGGCGGCGCGGGGGCGGAAGCATTATAAGTGGTATTATTCGAGTGCGGGGGCGAATGCGGAGATGGTGGCTCCGGGGCAGGGATTGGCGGAGTTCTTTCGGGGGTACTTTTTTTTGAAGAGTGGGGGGTGGGCGGGGAATGTGCCTGTTGGGTTGAGGGCGTGGGAGGTGGCGGAGTTGCTTAAGTTGCCGGGGTATTATGTTATGCCGTTGGAGGAGAGTATGCCGCAGGTGGTGGCGGGTTGTATGGCTGGGGTGGAGGAGGGGGCCGTTCGGGCGTCGCGGGTTTGGTTGTCGGATGAGGAGTTGGCGGTTTATGTGGGGGAGTTTGAGCGGACGGGGTTTCAGGGGGGGTTGAATTGGTATCGCGTGCGGACGGCGGCGGGGGGTCGGTATACTGGGGATTTTGATGTGTTTGCGGGGAGGAAGATTGTGGTGCCGACGGCTTTTGTGTCGGGGAAGTTGGATTGGGGGGTTTATCAGGAGCCTGGGGCTTTGGAGAAGATGGTGGATGGGCGGGTTTGTGGGGATTTTAGGGCTTTGAGGTTGGTTGATGGGGTGGGCCATTGGGCACCGCAGGAGTGTCCTGATGTTGTGGTGGATGTTATCTTGGAGTTGGTCGGGGGTTTGTTGCATGGTACTTGATTTACTACCATATTAAGAATGTTCAGATGCACATTTCAGCCAGATGAAATTGAGAAATGAGGTAAACTGTATTGGGTATGTATGTGTCTAGTCGACTTAACAAGTGTGTGCACAATTAAGAGGGTTACATTAACAAAAACGAATTATACTATCATAACGCTCAACACAGCTGCTAATACCGCAGGCAAAAGAATCGTCCATGTCTCTCGCGTGGCACCCTGTGTAACAGCGCCCGAAGTCAGCGATGTCGAAGCAAATACTTGCGAGAAAGTGATATGACTCGAATTGAAGCAATTATCGCGGGTGACCTCGGCCACGTCTGCTGGTTGCGCGAATTCAATGTCCACGCACTATAACATATCAGCTCTTATCCACGGCCCAGGACAAAAGGGATATGAAGCATACATTATACAACGCGGCGCCATGCTTAGCCGTCTCGACGATTTGGATCGTGGCATGGTCTCCTGGGCTTACGCTGACGTTGGCCGGTAGTGGGACTTGTGGTAGGCAGACCGTGCCCGGGTACGGATCATTTGAAGGACCGTTGATCTGAAAGGGCGAGATCATGGGATGGCTCATGTTATCAGGTACCGTACCCAAACCCAAGTTGATGTAGATGAACGCTGTGGCGTGCCCTTGGAACCAGCCAGGTTGAAAAGAAACCGCACCGCCGCCGACGGGCCATTTGGTTCTGTTGGTTGAGGTGGGCATGCCTCCGCCTGTGGGATAACCGATTGTTAATAGAATGACAACTTGAAGATGTTGGGTCAGCATACAGGGATAGATCCATTGTTGTCCATAGGGATATATCAGAGAGTTGTTGTCAGTTGCATTGGCTGTTGAGTTGGGATTGATGGCGACGCCGAGACCGTTGGCGTCCGCGATGGTGCCGGTTGTAAACAAGTTGTTCCCTCTATACCCAGGATACACAATGACCGTGTGTGCGTCCGCTAAGCTCAGCCAAATCAAGAAGATAGCTATCCATGGCGATACTAATGTTCGGAAAGTCGTCATGGTGTACAGTATGAGTTCTCGACGGAGACGGAAAAAGTTTAAAAAAAAAAAAAAGGGGTGGGGAAGTGAAGATGACAAGAACAAAGACAACAAGAGCGCAGAGATAGGAAAGTCCTCTGTGCTCTCTCAGCTTAGAAACTCATGCAGAGGATCAAAGTCAAGCCGACGTCAACCAAGATGCGAAGAGTTCAAATGTTCCAAACGATCATCATCGAAACAAGCTTCCAGATTCGGAGGAAAGGTGCGCGGGTGGACAAGACTTTTTGAGGGGATCCAGCCCTGGTCTCAATGCTGCCATAGCGCTCACTTCTATTGACCCGGTGGGGAGGAGACGACTGTAACGGACGAGTGAGGATGCAGAAGAACGATGTGATCACACTCGCAGATGGGGACTGCTACACAAAAACTCTGTGAGCATCACAGAGGGCTGCAGCATGGCATTGGATGTAGAAGAGAGGAGTAGAAGGTAGATCAGCGCCTAGGATTGGACGACTGCAGGTGGCATCACTTTTCGCCCGGGTGATTTGACGTCTCATTCGTGCATTGCAAGCGCCCCTAATCGGACGCTAAGAAAGGCCCATCACAGCCGTTAATCGAAGGCTGGGCGCTTAGAGAGGAATCATGATTTATCCTTTTGAGACGGAGTAATCTCGAAAATCATGGTTCCATTAAGAATTGTGGATATACCACTTTCTTGATTCCTTGTGAGGGAAGAAGCATTTGTGAAAAGGTTGTGAATCTCTGCTACTGATTACTTATACTAGGAGTATTGATTTGCTTCGTTTGTTCGAGATGCAAATCTCTCAAATTTTAATCACTTGAGAGATAAGATAATAAAACTCGACCGCCCCCCCCCGCATTTATGAAATCGCTATCAATTCATTCACCATTCAATCGGTCCACCGTTAAGCCATCCATGTCCTCAATCCCAATTCCAACTGGCAATTCCAGCTGAAATCCCTGCAACAATGCCCCACAGCAACCGCAAGAAAAATCTCCATCACCACAAGCGTCTCGAAGTCACAGACCCTAGCGGCTGGACGCACGTCACTGCAGGAGGAAAAAGTGCCCGTCGAGCTCTACGCACCACCCAACAGCACCATGACAGTCCAGAACCGGGCGAACGCTCCCAAATCCTTGTCCCCGCCGAAGCGCCGACGCAGTTGACATGGGAAGGTCTCCAAGCACAGTTCCGGACTTACCGGGAGCGATGGGAGGGGTCGGAGAGTTGGAGGGTTGTCGAGGCGCAATTGTCGTCCGTGAGGGTGGATCGCATTGTCTGTATTGGATTGGGGAGTCCAAGCGGGTTTTTGAAGGGTGGTTGGGTGGATCGGAGGAGTGTGTCGATGTATCAGCTCGCCGGGTTGGTGAGCGTTTTGGATTTGATCAGTGAGTCTTGCGCTCTTAAACCTGTCGTACTTTCTTTTACGATAGGAATGTTGCATTCTGACCTTGTTTTATTAGAAAAATCTGTTCCAGATCTCCAAGTCTTCGCCCAAGACCCTGTGTTTAATACCCATGACAAATCCCTGCTTGCTTCTCTCGATATTACCGTCCTCGACCACCCCCATGCCTTCAACAAAGTCACCCCTGGTACTCTCCTCTACTGCCCCGGTGCAGAACGGACGCATCTGGAACAATTGCTTTCTCAGGCTCCTGCGCTTGTGTTTGGAGGGCCATTGGAGGACATCGAGTCGGAAGCAGTGATGCTGTTTGTGGGATCAAGAAGATCGGTCCGAATTCCGCGGTTTGAGCACATGGAACATGCATTCTGGAATATGAGAGTTTATCTACCGGAGGACAGTGGCAATGCTGGGGAATAGACAGAGAGAGGACAACGTGGGATCTCGCATTCATTGTAAATATACCTATATGATACGATTTATGACCTCGTCACCGAATCCAAGCGGATGGGACTAGAATACTCCGAGCACTAGTAATTACTTTATCAACCGACACTCGGATGCTGAAGGAAGAGCAAGTAGTATTTGAAAAGATCAGGAACAGTCCATCTAACGTCAAATGTTCAGAAGATATATACAGCGACACTCTTCCAGCAAAATGAACAGCAATGAATGTGCAACATAGAGCAATCTTCAATAGTTCACATAAATAGAAGAGACTTGAAAGCAGATCAATCAAACGTTTCAACCATCCTTAAATTACAAACCAACGAGCAAAATTGAAACACCGAAGCAAACCCCGTAAAAAAACTAGCGCATCATTGAAGGAATGTGGTCATTAGCATCAATAGGGAGTAGGAAAGAGAGAAAGGGGATTCGTCAGAGCCGTAGAATAGATCGGGGAAACAAATAACTCCGTCAATTATGTAGCAGTCTTGCCGCCACAGTCAGGAATCTTGAGGCCCGGTTTCAGCTTGCGGGCAGCATCCATGAGACCCCATTTATCTTCCCAGTTCTCGTCCTTGGTGTTAAACTGGATCTTCCAAGGCTCATCAAACGCTTCGAACCTAGGATATCTGTTAAACTAGAATTCATCCGAAATTAAAGCGGGCAAGCATACCAGAAGTAATCGGTGCCGTTCTCCAATGCCTGGCAAATCCAATCGGCCATGAACTGATTCATTTCATTAATGCCGGCTACGGAGCCGGCTTTGTCGTCCGGGCATTTACTGCTCGACCCACAATCGTTACCTCCACCACTCGGCCATCCCACCTCGGATATGACTTGCTTCTTGTCGGTGCCCTTTGTTAGCGAGACATCGTGATCATTCCAGAAAGTCCAGGTCCAGCTGGCAGCTTCCTCAACCTTGACGCCTGCGAAGAAGGGGTGTACGTTGGACATCACTAGATCTGAGACTTGAACGAGTTCTGGCTTCCAGTTGTCTCCAAGATCCGATGTCGCTATTGGTAGGTTAATATTCTTCTCTTTGAAATGGGTTCTCACCCCGTTCATATATGAGATCAGCTTCTTTTGCGCGCTAGCAATATCGCTCCCCGCTCGATACAAGGCTTCATTACCGACGATGGCGCCCTTGAAGATGGAAATATCTTTCGCATCATCCAAGACTTTGTACAGCTGCTGAATCTGTCTATCGTTTGTCGTGTCGTTCGAGTCGATCCACACTCCGAGCCAGAGCTTCATGCTTTTCAATTCCAGCTTGTCAAAAGCATGTAAGACCATCTCTGTCTGATTGCAATCTGTGCCGTAGAGCCGGATAGTGTTGGTCAACTGCGAAAGCACTGCTATGTCGCGAGTGACGTTGTTTTGAGAAGGTGGGTATTCGTGACAAAGTGGATACTGGACACCCCAGGGGGTATAGTCCATGCCTGGAAATACTTTGTGGAGGTCCGGATTGTTCATTAAAGATTTGATCTCCGAGGAGTCCTTATCAAGGTCACCGTTAGATTGCGTGTCGCTGGACGCCGATTTTGTGGCTTCCGGATCCTCATTTTCTCGATTGGCTAGGGTACCGCCGACTGCACCGCCGACAATCGCTCCGACAATAATGAAGCCCAAAATAATGCCTACAATCCACCCGCGTTTGCGGCTTCCTCCTCCCGGCGTAGGTTTCGCCCACCGACTCTTTTCTCCGGCTTCCAGGCTTGCCCCCGGCACAGGCCCATAGGATGGATTGTCAGCTTTCTTCGATTTGAACCAGCCAAATAGCCCACCTGCAGCGGCTCCCCCCGCAACAGCCGCCGGAAACGCACCCCTGTTTTGACTGGCGGACTTTACATTTGGGGCAGGTGCGAAGCCATCATCTCCGTCATCCGCGATCTCATCAGGATTTATGACGAGGGGATAATCCCCACCAGAACTGTAGGCAGACTGTCGTTGATATGGACCCGCATCCATATTGTGCACACCTTGATACGGACTGTCAAATAAACTACGTTGGGACGGGTTTGAGTTAGCCGAGGTCAACAGACCCGCGGGAGCGGCGGCGGCTCCCAATGCAACGCTCGAACCGTAAGAGTCTCGAGTTGGCAAGTTCTCAGAGCTTTCGTTCGGTCCGCCACCCGGTGGTGTTGGAATGTATGGGTTATCGGATCCGGTGGTGTTATAGCCTCGTTCCGCAGGCATATTGCGTCCGTCTGTGTCCCTAAAAGCGTCAATTCCACTCTGACGATTATGGGAGTTGGCAACGCCAAGGGCGATACCACTGATACCACCGCCCACGGCGGCAGCGCCAAGATTGTCCATCCCTGGCGTCGTTGAATTCGTGCGCATCGGTTGTGTGTGCCCTAGGTTCTGACCCCAACCTCGATCGGCTTGCTCCTGTGCTGACAGAAAGCCACCCGAAGGGGGACTTCCCATCATCTGGTTTCTGGCGGAAACGGGGAGAATTTCACTGTACGGTGGAGGCCCTTCCTGAGAGCGAACCGGCGAAACATCCCTTGCGCCTATCGCACTGTCATCACCTTGGTTGAAGCTGAACGTCCGATGGGGACCGGGCATGTTTATGGATCTTAAGCGGCCGTGGCGAGACAATTCTTTTATTCGATATCGTGGATAAAATTTAGATAAAAATTCCACAGAAATAATTCTCTGCAAGAACGGAGGGAGGACTCAGTCATACGTGATCGACAGGGAGATTAAGTGAAATGGCAAGTTGAGCGAGCAAGTCAGGAGCATTAAAAGACTTACCTAGCACTGACTCAGGGACAGAGTCTCGAACCACGGTTCCTGAATGACTTAGATCAATTGTTTGGTTCAACCAGATCAATGAAGAACTGAAACGGAAACCGTGAGAGGTTGCGCGAGCTGAAAACCTTCAGAATTTGGGGACGCGATGGAGCACCAGGTGTAAAAAAAAGCAAGGGAAAAGAAAAAAAAGAGAAAAGAAAAAGGTTTATACTGTGGAACTCTGAGACGATATCACCAAAATAGATGCAACGCGATGTACATACATACAGTACAGAGTATGTATGTACTTAGGGAGTATCTAGTAGATGAGAGGGGCAGCACAGCCCATCCAGGGGACGTATGTATTTATGTATGTATGTACTAGTATGACAGTAGTACTTTGTTATGCACTTTGTATGTAGATTGCGTGAATCAAATGGGAAGGATAATAGCAGAGGAGAAGAAAGCCAGGAGACTGATCAAGAGAGAAAAAGAACAAAGACCAAAAAAGAATGCTTTCAGTAGAAGAGGTGAGAGGGGATGAGAGAGAGAAAGACTGCATGCGGAGTGGCGGCTGGTGACCCCGACAACCATCAATGAATCTGATTGTTACCGTACCTTTACCGGGTCCAGGTTGGACTCCAATCCGGTAGATGGAAAAATCACTCCACTCTCCCATTACCGTTAGTTGTACGGAGTACTCCGTACGGAGTAAGTACGGAGTACTCTGTACTCTATACTGTATATATGTACTGTACCACTTACCTAAGGATGATATACTAGATTTTGGCAAGCATTGAATGCGTCAATCTGTGGCTGCACAGAATGCAGAACACATGGTACTGTACATACCATAGGTACAGTACATACATACCTACATACCTCAATTATCCTTCTTCAGCTGTCAAATCTGTCAATTCCATTCTGTTCTCGGGCATGCGGCACGCATACGTAAGCTTTGCAAGTTATTTATACACACACACTCGCACACGCCTCGGGTTCTCGTTCCATGTCTCAGAACTTAAGAAGCCTTGGTCATTTGCTGACCGGCACGATTAGTAGTGGTCAGAGCTCAAGTATTGGCATCGATTACTCTCGTATTCAAAATCCTTCTAAATCTTATTTTCGCTTGTTCAATTCATTACGCCGTACTCCGTACACCCCCACTGGATTCCGTCCCGTCCTCTGCATGATCTATAAATACTCACTCGCCCGCAGCGAATAGATGAAGCAAAAGAGGATGTCAGGAAAGTCGGAGCGATCGCACGGAGAGTGAAGAACATAGCCAAAGTAAATCGCAAAAACCTACATCCCCTCCATTCATGTTACATACATCATATTCTTGATATCACATACGGTTTCATTTTCAAGTTTCCATCCCAGATCCCATCATAATCATTTCTTCCTGCTGAAATTGTCATCACGGTCATCACAATGAGTCATTAAAGAGAAAGAGGCGACAAAAAAAAAAAAAAAGAAAAAAAAAAAAAAAAAAAAAAAAAAAAAAAAAAAAAAAGAAGAGAAAGAAAAAGGAAAAGAAGAAAACCATGGTCACGTTCCCATCCTGTACACCATATACCCCGGAGTAAAACCACCTAGACCCGCCATGTTTCCCGCTCGGGAGACTGAACCATGATCTCTATATACTTTACACACAGCGGTCATGTTTTCACACCCCCCCCCGAATTCGCCACCTGATCAAAGCGCAGAAAGCATAAGAACAGCATAAGTTAGGAATAGAGAGACAAGGACGAAGAGATCGGTTTCGGTGCTGACAATCGATAACACTCTATCTCAACCTACTAGGCTTCAACTTCTTCTGCACTGCGTCGCGATGCAGAGTACGTATTTGCCCCGCTGGCCCGGCCCAGCGGGGCGGTTGTTCGTCTTCTGCGCTCGAGGAATCTCCGTTTTCCTGCTCGGGTCTCGAAGTGTCGGGGGATCGAAGTTGGTTCTTGGCCCGCAGCTAGCATGGTACTGCGCATTTTATTCCGGTACGCGTCAACTATATCTCAAGAAAGCGGTTAGTCTCTGCATTCATTCCAATTCTTCTTGCCGCGTGATATGAGGACCACGTCGATGGCATCGGCGTGGCCTACGGACGGTTATCCGATCCGTCGACGACGCAAGGAATACAAGATGGGTATGGGGGATCACGCACGAGATCGCTGTAGGAACAGCATGCGCCCAGCAAATACACGACTCTGACTCCAACTCATCCGGTAACCCAGGTCGTTGAGTAAGACTTCCTTCTTTCGACGTGCTCGAGAGAGCTTAGGAACAGCAACTTCATTATCTCCGTCGACACTAGGTGCCGGGACTAGGATTCGCCCGACGGTGGGAGTTTCCTCATCATCTTCCTCATTCTCGTCCTTGATGTATCTTCTGCCAGGAACGACTCGGCCGGGAGGGTTCTTCATCTGAACTGGGAAGTATGTCCGGGGGTAAACAGAGTTCGACATCCGGTATGAGTCGGGAATCTCATTCATGTCCACCTGATCCAACATAACCTTAACACGAACACGGCATCCTCGTTGATTATCATCAACCAGTATGAATTTTCGGCGTTTGCCTTCGGGAAATACGCCGAACAACGCATCATTATTTGGGTTGTGCTCCTCGTCATCATCCTCGACTTCCTCGACCTTGCTCGACGTTGCAACAGCCGGGTGCCGCCCAAACGCAGCTATCCCACTCTCTCGAATGAGGGGGGGTATCGATGGACCTCTGGCGCCCCCCGGAGTACTTGCAGGAGGGGGAAATGTAGAGTAGCCGTGGAAAACCTGCGCAGTTCGCGTCTCCGTGGGTGAATGCCCAGGGGCCAGATGGCTGTCCGGAGGAGGTGGGCGATTGGTACCATTCGCAAAATCAGCGGTACCTGCATTATGGACGTATGAGAGTATATAAATTAGCCTACACTGAAATGCACATTGCGGATCATGATTCAGGGTGCAGAAAGGGTACAACATCGATGATAAATAAACAAATATGAAAGGGTATGATGGGCAAAACAGTAAAAGACGAAGACCACTCCAGACAAGATAGAAATACATAGGGTACAATATCCACCAACCCACAAAGCTTCCTCTTTTCAAAAATGGCATCCTTCCGCACGGTGTTATGGCAATATGAATGGATGGTACATGGTATTAAGATAAGGCCACCATCATCAACGGAAACGGTGGCAAAAATAAACAAATCATATGTGGTGGAACATACCGCTTACTTCCTCGTTACTCGCATTTCCTTCAGGTTGAGCGTGGTGGTGATGTAGTTGTGGAGGTCCCATGGCCAAAGGGCCCAATGTAGGACGCGAACCGGGCGCTGTCAAGCCAGCACCGGGAATACCGGGGGCAACAGGTGTAGCAGTGGCCATGTGAGTAGGCGGCTGTGTTGGCAGCCCTCGTCTATTCATCTTAGCCATTCTTCTCACACGTCTGCTTCGAAGTCGGTGGTCCTGATTGCTATTTCTCCAGCTGTCAACAGCACGTTGAATCAAACCCCGTTTCCCCCTCAATGCTGGGTTAAGCTCTGCCAAACCCCACCCAACAGCATTACATTCTGTCTCATAGACTAGTCTGTTACCTCTGTATTGGTCCTTGCTGCAACAGGCTCGAGGATAGACGCAATTCTCCGTCTTAAACTCTTGGCTTAGGTTTTCCACATTAACAGATTCAACATCACATCGGATAGTGTATTCCATCTTAACACGGTCCCGAGAGTACTCGAAAGCAATCCACTGGACGCCGTTGCTGTCCTGGCGTACTACTAGTGGAGTGGTAGCTGGAATGGGTCCCGGCGCCGCACTAGTACTCGCTCCAATAGTCGAACTTTGATGGTGCACGCTGCTCGCAGGGATTGGGCCACTATTTCCGGTAGGGAGTGGCGGGTTTAACATCGTGCGTTGCGGAGGCGTGGGCTGTTGCTGCGCCGCCACGGTACCGGGGCTAGTCGCCATGCTGACAGTCGGTGCCTGGGTATGCGGTATAGGTGCAGAACTGGTTTGATGCGGCAGTATCATCGACTGCGATGTGAGAGGGTGCTGGGACGAGGTGTGTGCGTACGGTGGGTTTATAGGAGAATACGGTTGATATCCATAGATCTGCGGTGGCATTTGTGGTGACTGGCTATAAAGGTTCCGGCTATGCTGCTCGTGTGGTTGAGAAGTTACCGATGCTGGAGAGCCGGACTGTGGTGTTTGGTAAATTGGAGGGTACGGCCTTTGCATTTGCGTAGTTGTAGCCATCATGTCAGATGGTCCTAGGAACGAATCAGCCACACAGGTCATGAGGAGATATCTTCAAGATTGATGGCTCTGCCTTGCTCCCATTTTAGTGAAGACATGATCGACTAGGGTTGTAGGAGATATGAAGGATCTACGAATCTCAAACTCACCACTTGAGGGGTACTGTGCCGGCGCACTTGCTGTTGTATATGGAGGGTAATACGCTGACTCCGGTGCGGATTGTCCGTACGGGTGCTGATGATGTAGAATTCCGTTTCCTAAGGCGTGAGGGGCGTATGATCCAGAGGGCAACGTAGTGCTGGGTTGATGAGGAGAGCTGGGCTGCTTTTGCTGTTGCAAAAGACTCGCGGACCTTGGATGTTGGAGGTGAAGGTGTGGTGGGCCCTGATGCCCGGAGTGTCGAAGCTAGAACCAGTCAGTTAGCTTTTGTCTATTTTCTGACTAGGAAAATCTATCAATGCAATTCTCGACGGGTATTTGCAAAACAGAGAAGGACAACAAAAAGTAGTGGTAAATGACACGCGGTGGAAGTTTAGGTCGACTCATTCTGTGCTGCCCATGGCCGTTGTAGCCCCGGGCGTGGGGAAGCTCCATAGATATTTGTTGCTGTAAGATGTCGAAGACAACTTAATGTCCACGGTTCATCTCCACCCCAAGGAGATGAAGGGCTTTGATAAAGCATGTCATGCAACTGCACCAGTGGATCCCATAGAAAACGAGACATCAAATCTGCTTTGCTGTTTTTTTTTCCCCTTCCATAGATAGCCATTAAAAGTTCGCTGAACAACTCAAACCGATTTTGACGGTAAACACGTCAAAGGAACATGAAAAACAACATTAATGGGAGGGTTACCAACAATGGTTTTATGAAGGCCGAACGAAGCAGTATCTCAAGGACTGGGGTCAGGGTCAAACAACAAACGCGTGCAGGTTCCTTCAGGTCCAGAGGGTATTTCATGTATGGAGCGTATGATTTGCGAAATCATTTGGCTTCAGGGATGAAATTAATTTGGGGCATAGTCAAGATACCAATTGAAACAAAACAGCGAGGGGTACGAGGTGTCAATGGTTTTTCCTTAAGCTGTAGGCAAGCATATCCATGAATGGGAGGCTCTGAACACTCCTGACTAGGAGAATGGGTGTAAAAACTGACAATTCCTGGGTGTTGCCTCAGGAGTCCGGGATCTCTGGGTTATTACCGAATGTCTTTTGGTAACCCTCATACAATAGCTGGGTTGCCCTTGAATGAAGACTGCCATGGAAGTATGATTTTCAACAGAACACATCATTGTTTAAAAAA